>JAQFZJ010000087.1:0-72314 GCA_034695645.1 Folsomia fimetaria
TTTTAGTCATATACGTTGAAGACGTAAAAACGTGGAATCATGGCGGTGTGATTCTACGGACGGACACTTTGTTTCGCGCGCCCCTTATTTACATTTGTTTTGTAACGGTTTATTATGTATGCGTATACACCATGTCATTATACATAGAAATATTTGCAGGAGGAAAGTAAGCAATAATAAACATAAGAGTCTTTTGAAACGGCCCTACTGTGCATAGAAACAAAACTAGAATTATATTTATTTTATCAGAAAAAGAGTAGAGAAAAGGAGAGAAGCAATATAAATACACACTTTTTCTTCTATGTAGGAGTCAACTAAATATTATGTAATTATCTTTTGCCTTCATTCGCTCGCCAACAGCAAAAGAAGAACACAAAAGACTGTAATAATAATAATATAAGAACCCAACCGGGTATTGCACAACAAGGCAAAAAAAGAAGCAGACTTTTTTTTAACTCTTCCACAACTTAATTCTCTCTCTCAACCAACCAACAACATATTATCCTTCCTCCACTCGTCCCTAATTTATTCGGAATGCTGGGTAATTCCCACTTCTTATTATTACCATACATACATTCCTCATATCATCAAGAGCAGTTTAAAAATAGAGCCCATGACTAATGTGGAAGCTAACGAGAGGAATTATTACTAGACTTAACATCTTTAATTAAGTTACGATAGTATGCATTCTACATACAACAGACCTCCTGCAATAATTCACTACTGTCGACAACCTAAATTTAAGAACATTTATGAACAATTTAGCTGAAATGTGTGTATATCTGTATATAGAGTGCTATGCGCGTTTATCTGCTGTGCAATGACTCTGAATTCTGAGTAATTAATTAACGTTTTTTTTAAATACAGCTCATACACAAATGCAATCAAGATTATTAATTATTTGTTTTTTCCAAAGCGAGCGGATGCAGATTTTCATACCGTTCTTCTTCTTTTCTTGCAGTTCTTATAGATATGCAAGCTAATGATAATGGTGCATAGTACATAAAATGATAACAAGAAGGGAGCCAGGGAATTGAGATGATGATTCCATTACTAAAGTGAGCACTTGATGACCTAAAAGTATTTTTATAATAATCTCCATTACAGACATGCGCTACCCTCTTAAGGCATATTATCTGGAGTCATTACAGCCATGATTATTATTACACTATTTGCCACCCTTAGGTTGACATCTATCTATGAACAGGACCAGACTGCATGCAGTTTCATATAATATTAGTATAAGCCTGGAGTATAAAATTGAATTCATTACAAATTGAAGCCAACCTTTAGCTTTGGCTGAGAGGATTCATAGATGAGGTCAACTATATAATGTCAGGAAAAGGAGATTTCATTTAAAGACCTTAGAAATTGTACAATTTCTGTAAAAGTCAATTTACCAGCATTGCATTAGTGTTATTAGCACCATTCGGTTACAAAAGTATGTACATTAGGATTTTATTGATTGAAGTGCGTTACCCGTAAAATCAGTTCATTTTTCACAGGAGATTACCACTAACAGATTTACAACTTCTCAATGAATGAAGGAATCTCTAGGTAGAGTGAACGTAGTTTTTTAACTTTCATCGCCATCGGCAGACAGTTTCTTCACTTGCTTCAACTCAATCCACTCTCATCCAATTTGTTCGAGAGATGGAAAGGAAGGAAAAAGTCATTGATCATGATTACGGTCAGTAATAACCCAAACCAACCAACCAACCAATGTAGAACTAGTATAGAAGCACTCACTCTGTGTAGCACCGTAGGGAAGAAGATGAAGAAGAAAGTACAAAAAATCAACCCATTTCAGCTCAACTCCAATTTATCCGTCCAGCACTGTTACATACATACTACTACATAAATAGTACATCGATTTGTCATACATATGGCATGTTTTCCTAGCAATTTTATAAGCAGTGTGAAGCAAGCTTAACTATATCAGTTTTCCCGACTGGAGAAAAGTTTGAAAAATCCTGGGCCTAAGTTGATTAAAGGAATTAAAGCAGAAGTGTGTGACTCATATTAGTTTGTCTGTTCAGATATGTATGTATGTATGTAGTAGTACACTTCCATGGATAGAGAGAGAGGATCTCGTCTGCCGTCGTCAATATATGGAGATGAGACCCGTGTGACGTGACATGACGTGCTCAACCTAGTGATCATCATGATAAAGATTCCTTTGGAGAAAATGCAGGAAGGAGAGAAAACTATTTATTTCATTTACGCTGTTGATCCCTTCTCACATAAAGTTTTAAAATGACTGAACTCTTGAGCTGAATGTGGAATCTGCTTTCTCCTTCCACCACCCACCACCACCAAGAGAACGGAAGAAAGACTTCGTCATCTAAAATCTAGTCTATTTCATTGGCTTAAAATTTGGCAACAGACCAGTTGTAGTGATCCAATAGTTGAGGATGGAAGTAAGTATGTATAATATATGTAAGACAAAACGCCTCTCCCTCCTAAAATTCCACCCAAGGAAAATGAAGAAAGATTCATCCCCCATTCAAAACTTGGCACTATGGTGGAAACCAAGATGATGACGAAAATTTCCTTAGATGAAAGTTACCCTAAAGATTTTGTAGTAAATAAAGTATCAAAGAGTCTGAAAGACTCATTATATTCACCTTGATTTTAAGCCACACTAAGCTAAAGTATGCGAATGAAGCTATCTGTCTGTAAAGTAAATTTTTTGTGGTGGTGGTTGATACGTTGGTGTTGGTTGTCCAGAGTTGTGTATGTCTGGAGAAAGTGTAATCATGCAAATTAATGGATAATAATGTTGCAGGTTGCCGGAATAACTGGGAGGTCGGATGCATTGGCATGCATCCTCATGCTCTCTTCCTTCCTTCTGTATTCAAAGTAAGTCTCATCTTCCAAATTATTTCTTCTTGCATAATAGGGTAGTGATTCTGTCTGTGTGGTGGTGATTTCATTCCATCCATCCCTTCATTTAGGGAGTGACGATGCTGTACTCTTATAAATAAACAGTACACTGCTACTGCTGCCTCTCTTCTTCCTTATCTATGTGTGCATATGACTTGGCAATTTCTTAATGGTCCATAATTCCTTAATAACGAAGCGAGTATAAAGATGGATTTTCAATGGAATAAAAAAGAGTGAACCAAAATGTCCTTTGATTTTTCATAAAAGAATCAGTATGGCATCATAATGGCATCTCATAAAGAACTGCTCTGTTATCATGGTTGAACTGAACATGAAACAGAACAACCAAAATGAGGAAGGATCAACAACGCTTCAATGCTTGAGGAGGAGGAGGAGGTACGGACGGAAAGACATGAATGAATGAGCAAAGATCATTATTTCCCTAATCAGCATTAACACTCATCATCTTCTTCTTCTTCTGCTCTTGCCTAATGCTTGCATGAGTTGCTTTGCTGGTAGTGATTATCTTCATATCTAATCAGGGTTTATAGTAGGTTGCGGCTACTAATTCAGATTTAGACTATTTCCTTTGGTTTTGGAGTGGGTATCATTTTGGTGTTGCATGGGAAAGTTAGGTTGATTTTAATATACACATTATTGGTAGCCCTTTGATTTAGTTGATGCTGAAATACATAAATGTTTTGGCAGAACATGTATATGAGCTTTTTGAATGATATAGAAGCATTATACAACCATAGTGCATAGTTAGTAGTATAGGGATGCTTGACTTTCCCTTTTCATGAGAAGATGCGGCTGAGTGACTGCAATGGACCTTTACCGGCCTTCTTCCTCCCACCGAAGGAACATTTCCTGAACCTACTTCCATAGTTCCGGTGCACTAAGCGCACTACCGGGTCTGCTCCATGTCTTTTTGGGTGGTAACTACAGAACCAATCTAAAATCCTGTCTATGAAACAGGTTCCTTCTGCTTCGTCGTCGTTTTCTTAGTGAACTAACTTCTTCTCCTTCTTGAGACTTCTTGTATGAGGAGACAGGGGAAGAATAGAAATAGAACAGTTGCCTGACTTAAGTGAGTTAAAGACAGATGTGGAGTTTGTTGTGAAAAAGGAAAGAAAGCGAATAAAATTGCCAACATATAGAACTCCTTACTACCTCTTCCGCCTGCCTGACATACATACGTAATAGAAGCAGCAACATTCCTTGAAACCAGACCCAAGTGGGATTTAGTATTCTTTGGTTAGTACATAGGAGGATTCATCACATTCACGGATTCCAATGGAATGGATGCATGTGTTAAATTCAAAGGGAAAACGTTTCTTACCAATAGATAGTCCATCGTAGTATCATCCTTTTTCACTTTCTCTTTCCTTGTTCGTTTGAGTATTGTGTGTCAGCACTAAATTACGGACGAGATTGTTTGTGTGTATGTGTATGTGTAAACATACGGAGAAAGGAACAGAGAGAAAGTGGGGCAAAAGGGAAGAGGACGAGAGAGCGTAGAGAGATAAACGATGTTAGAATGGATGGGAGCTCAAACTGAACTGAGGTAATGGAAAATGTGCATGCATATCCGTCCGTTATGTATTAATGCATTGGGGTATGAATGTGTAATCTCAGTCGGCCGGATCCTCTGGATTATACAGATATTGCTGCATGCGAATGTATGTACATCATGTTCCCTATGCTACAACATGTTCCTTTCCCTGGTAGTCAGTTAGCTCTCTTGCATGGTTTTTAGTTCTTGCCTTATTTCTTCTAAATTTATTCAGGGTCCGTCTGACCAATCTGGACTAAGTAAGCGGTCCGTTAAATGGCACAGAACAAGGAATGGAGAAAGAGAGATGAGATGGATATTGTACCATTTACTGCTTCCTTACTACCCTGGCATGCATACATATCTATGTATCCCTCAATCGTCGTGTCTATCTCATCTTGTCCAATTCTTGTCAAAGGTGACTCACTCACTCCTTCTGCTCATTCCATTCAATCAGGACAATAAAGTTGTCTGATTTCTTATTTTGAGAGAAAAGAAATAGAAATAGGCAAGTAATTCAATCATCATCATGAAATGAACCAACTCCACCTGCAGTGCGTACTTATTTACTTTCTCCAAGTTTTAGTGAGATGATAACAGAATGCATATATACTTATATACACAACAATACCCTGTGTGCGATGTGTGTGATTGATAAAAAACAATTTAGTAATGGTGCTTATGTATTTCCTCTATTTCAGATCCATTGTGTCCTCCAGTAGTCGGAGGAGGAGAGTGACGTCTACCCTGGATGCGAATAGCAGTGTGATTGTCTCTGACTCTGAAGAGTCTTCAACGGACTCTTCCTCCACCTCATCAGTCAATAACAACAACAAGGCGATGGGGGAAAGAGGAGGAAGTAGCGGAGGAGATACTGCAAAATATGGGCTGAATGCTGGGATAATTGCATCCGGGCTTTGTGGATGCACCGCGATGCTAGCAAAAGAGACTGGGATCACCGTCATGGGAATTAATATTTTGTACGACCTTTACATCCACATGAGCGCTGTTAAACGGTGAGTGCAAGTATACACATACAATCCCAAATCTGCCCCATATGCACAAAACACCACCACTACTCCTACCAACGAAACAAACTAAAATCCAGTCCACCATTGTATTATGCCCCCTGCTCCTCATCATTTATTAATTCCCACAAAATCAGGAGATCGGGAGGAGGAGGAGGTTAGGCAGTGGCGGTGCTGTGTTACCACCACCATCGCCATCCATCCCCACCCACTCTCAATCCTCCATTATGAATTAACTAGGACGAGGCCATGTTTGTACACTTTCACTTCACTGGACCGACTTCATTCAGCAAGTCAGCCAAGTGGTAAAGGAGACATCAGAAATTGTCTTGGAACAGAGCAGACCGAGTTTATCCCTAGTTTCTAAAATAGTTGTTGTCTCTCTAATTTGGTAAACTTTGTCAGTTGAGATTTAGCCAATAGTTATCCACGACGGTAGAAGGAACTACCATTACTGCCCACATTGAATTCCCATTTAACCTGCTTCTTCTTCTCCTATCCTACTCCTGTGAGAGTGAGTGGAAGAGGAGAAGAAGAAGACGAATAAGAAAGTACGACGACTTTCTGTGGTTCGGTTCCACAAAGTTTAGCCTCTGCACCTGACACACTGTCAGTCACGGACGGAAAAGCTTTTTCATTTATTCAGTGTTGTGTAATTAAGGTAGCCAACCAGCAAACCAACAGCGGGGGGTGGGTGTGCTCAATGTAGCCTATCAAGAACAGCGGTTGTGGAATGAACGACCAAACTGACTTGCCTTCAAACACACATGAGGAATGCCAAATCAAATTATTTTGGAATGTGAAATAAGAAGCAGAACAAATATATAGGTATTCTCCCGCAGTTGTTGTTGCTGTTGTTGTTGTGGTGGGCTAAGCCTCTAATTTCTTTTTGTGGAGGATTTAATCAACACAGGAGTCGTATCATTTAATGGTATTGGGTCCGGTTTGCTCAAGAGAGTACTTTCACCAGTACAATTTAACAATGGATTAGAAGGGGGGTTGGTCATACATCCATTATTAGGATTCGGACAACGCCTAAATAATGCCAGTTATTTAAGGCAATGCAATAAAAGAAAATAGTTAAAGTCAGCAGTCACCACCACCACAACTACCCTCACTGCTGTCGTACCTGTTCAATAGGATGACAGTTGTCATTTAAGAGTTGGACTGGAATCGGCCTAGTTTTATTGAACTTTTATCCGCTTTTTTGGAAGAAGGAGTGAAATATTTACCAGTCAGTTCTCCAACCATTTATAGTCTCATGCAACCTTAAATAATATAATTGGTGGGTGAGCGACTAAGTGAGGGTTCTTGCTTGCTGGCAAAGACAACGGAAAACAATTCTGCTTTCCCTTCCTTCCACTTTCCCATCATTGCGGGAACCCGACTCGCTAATTTAATATTAAAGTGATAGGTGATGCGTGTGACTTGCTGCTGTGAACTTTGTTTGACTGTCCCCACAATGAGTCAGAGTAGCCGTCGTTCGTTTGTTCGTTCCTAGTCACTCTTTTTACTCTCACTTACTACACACAGGCAAGTTAATGATGGTCTGGTGAAAGTAAACCTCCAAACTTTTGTTCAAGTCTCCTAATTTTTCTCCTTCAATTTCCACCACTACTATTCCAACAACTACTGCTGTTGCAGCATCGACAGCTTCCTCTCTTTTTTAGTCCTATATGTATGTGCATGTATGTTAGGCTCTACGATGATATTGCATTTGTGAGGGTAAGCAAACACACAGAGTCGCGTACAACGACCGTGTGTTAGAAAGAAAGTTGTCCTCACCATAGCCAACCCCAACCACACCATACACACCACAGACAGCAGTAAACCAAACCAAGCCAAACCATGGCCAAGGATGTGACAGACAGTCAGGAAAACTTTGTTGGGAAATCAATTTTATTTGAACAGTGATTATTTTATCCAGTGAGCTCAACCAAAGGGGAAAATAAGTTGGATGGACAACATTTTCTCCGCTTTTGATGGTTACCAATGTCACACTGACAAAAATAATCTGACTTTCACCGGGGCTTACAATGTTTTATTTGTAAGGGAAGGATATTCCGGATAATCTTGACAATCGGATAAATATGTGGTTTTAGATGCCATGATTTGTTCAATAAACTATTCTTTGAAATATTTAATGCATCATCAAACCAACCTTCCTCCTCCTTCAATAATTTATTTCTCACTTTCAATCCTCATCAAAGCACAAGATAAGACCTTGTCGACGGTGCACTTCCTAATTCAATTTACTCTCCACATTTGTTATCCAATATACTGCTCTCCTATCTGCGCGTGGGTGGAGAGGAGTATGACAAGTTGTAAACTTTTTTTATCCAGACTTTGATGACCTTGTCCAGGGACTGTCGAAGAAATTCGATGGGATGGAAGAAAAAGAGGAAGTTAAACACTGTTGATGCATACCCATGCCTCACTCAACCAACTTTGTTACATAACATGGTTTCAATAAGGACTTTTCCCACCATCCACCAAAATTTTTGTGCATTCTCTCCTCTCATCTTCTGTCCTTTTTCCCCAACTTCTTTTGAAATGAAGGCAGAGGAGAAGGATGACAGAGAAAATATTTACTTGAGAAATTGCATGGCCAGTTGTTTGTAGGAGAGAGAGAAGGGATGGATGGTTGGCTGGATCGAGGGGCAGTGCAGCAGTAATGCAATGCGGGTTTGAGAGTTGAAGTCGTCTTATTGTTGCATGAAAGGAAAAAAGAACACAATTGAATTCCCTGTGGACAAGTAAACTTAAAAGTGGAGGAAATAGGGGCTTCTTTTGCTCAGGCTATGTATGTACAAGAAGAGGCGAAACGAGTTTGGTTTTGTATATTCCACTCTATTTTCCCTGTGTTATTATTCCATGTTAAGAATATAAAGAGTAATAATATAAAGCTACCTTGTTGTTCCCCACCACCTCCTTACATATACGAGTGCCCACCCACCCAACCAACCACCCACCTAATGCATCTCATCGCATTGACATCAAGAACCCACCCATTCATCAGATAACATTCAAAAAGCAAAGCAACCCAAACCACAGCTAAATATGCTCAAGGCGTTGTATAGTTTTCTCAAAGTACATCGTACCCGCTTTCTCTTTCTCTCTGTCGTACGTGGATGGTTATATAATATAATAATATTCAGCCAAGCACGTGGATGAGGGTGAGAAAGTAACTTCAACTGGACTGGAATTCTCTCTTGTTCACACACACACAACGTATCCAGTTCCGCTGCTGCTGCTTCTTCCCATTGCTTTCTTCTGGGTGGTATAAGGATGGAGAAAGCAGTGAAAACTGGAAGAATCATCCAAGACGGAACATACATATAAGACACATGGAATGTTAAGGAGGAGGGGGACGAAGATAAAATGGAAAGGTTACGGGCAAATGAAATAAGATAATGTGGTGGAGTATGGACATGCACAATGCCCTTCCTTATTATCAACATGAAATTATTCATCATGAGAATATTTGCCTCAATAATAATTTAAGGTGTGTGTTGCACAAAATATTTCGTTTAAAAATATACAACCAAGCAGAATTCTCTGAAGGGTAAAATGTGTTGTCTGTAAGGTCAGAGACATATTGTTGCAGCTTGCAGTTATTATTATCATCTATCTATCGAAGAAAGAATACAAGTAGAATAGAATAGCATTACTAATCGAGTAACATGTCGCAAGAACAACTTGTTCAATCTTCTTATACTTTTTTTTGTATAAGATTAGAGTGTGAGTGGCTGTGGCTGTGGCTGGCTGTGGTAGATGATACACGGTGGTCTGACTTAAGTGAATTCTTTCTCTTTAGAAAGATGCAATACAATTTCAAACTATCCATCTATCTACTCGCTCCTTTGCTTGGCTTGTTGGTTGTTGGGCAGCAGGAACAGGAGCAGCAGCAGTGTTGCTGATGCTGCAATAGAAATGCTTTCACTTGTCGATTCCCCCGAGAGGAGACAGGCCTAGAGAGATGTGGATGGATACAAAGAAGGAAAAAGTGCGGAGGGAGTGAGTGTATACGTTCTTATTCTTCTTCTTCTTGGTTAGTTGAGTGGTTTGGTTGGTTCGTAGGACGGATGGATACTGCTGTTGAATGGGCTACATAATGGTTATAGGCTTGTACAATCTCATCGTGGATGGATATAGCCATTTGTACTTTTACTTCTCATTTTCTATTTGCTTTCTCTCTCTCTCTTTCCCTCAAGGTAGATTGAGAGAGAGAGAGAGAGAGAGAGAGAGAGGGCTGGGAAACGAGTTGGATGGAGGAAACAGGTTTTAAATGTTTGAAGCTCTTGATTCCAAGGAATTTATTTTTCTTTTCTCTGTGTGCACTTCGCATTTACCACGGTCTTGGCCTCAACAACCCGAGGTGGTTCGTGGCTTGGTTGGTTGGGTGGTTGGTGGGCTGTGATGTTGTCAAAGGTTGGCATAAACAATTGAATTTACTCTCTCACATTGGTTTGTTTTGACTTGTCTTCTGTGAACTGACGACAACGACAACGACGATGATGATGACGATGATGATGTCGTTGAGTTCTAGGTCTGTGGAGGCTGGTAGTAGTACATAGTGGCGTGAGTGGGTGAGCGAGATAACGGATTTGCCCCTTGGTCCAACTTTGTTGAGTACTCGTATTGTGTATAAAAGTAATTATTTCAGAGGATAGAGTACTAAACCAATGTGTGTATTGTCCTTTTCTTGGAAAAAAACTTACATAAGCTGATCTAGAAGAAGAGTGTTTTTTTTGAAGATTGAATTCCAATTTAATCCAATGAGCAATAGTACCGAGAGAAATTCAATGGTATGGTATTGTAGTAGTACTTTTATATTGAGTGTCATGTCATGTCATGTCCATTTGTGTGACCAGAAAACCATTGCGGATGGGTGGCAATAGAATACAAAAAAGGTAAATGGTGGACGACTTTGATGATTCCATAAAGTGGATGACGACGTGGATGGAAGTGGAGTCAGGAATGTCATCTTAAGAAACATTTAACTTTTCCATTCCGTGTGGTCGTAGTGGTGGTGGTGGTGGGATAGAATAAAAGAAGGATGTGATAGCTGAGAACAAGAGTGGATTGTTTGAATGTATGGCCAACGTAATCCAATACAAGTTAACGAGTTCTTTATTTTTTTCCAGGTGGTTGGTCACCAAAGCTAAAGCGGAAGACCATTCCCAATCCATGCTCAGACGGAGGGTTAGCTTCATGATGGCTTTGGTAAGTTTTCGTATGTATGTATGAGTTCTTAACGACAATTCACTTTCTCTTGTTCTGTCAAGGATGGGAACCTTTATTATTTTGTATGGTTGGTTATATGCTCATATGTTGAGCAAGAAATTATGATCATGGAAGGAAGGAAGGATGAATATTATTTATTACCCCAAAGAAAGAAATTGTAGCTTTATTATTATTACTTAAGACAATTCTTGTGATCATTTTATTTACTTCTTCTGTTACTTCGGTAATTAGGAAGTTTAGGATTTTGAGAAATTATTTTCTGTAAAACAATTATTGTGGGAAAATGCATGTGATATTCAGTTGTGTGGAAAAAATACGAGTATTATGTTGAAACATCTCTTCCTTTGTGTAGTTCATGTACATATGCATGTGGAAGTACATGTGATGTGATAGGTATAGGTACCTGGTAGTACGTATGTATGTAGTAGCCCTTCGTCCTTCCTTGTTGCATTGCATGTTTCGGGCAAACCTAATAAACGCTTAGTTTCTTCTTTCCCTGTTCTGGCAATACCTGCCCATTCACCTCGCCATTGTAATAACTTACTTTCCCCTACTTTCTCTCTCTCTCTCTCTCTCCTTCCTTTTACTTCCTGGTGCAGTTACAAGTGCAGAACAGAATAAAATTGGATTGGTTTCCTGTAGATTCCTTTTATTGCTTGGATTAATTTTTTATTCTGCTCAAAAGATTGTTCTCCGTGTCGATCTTGTCCGTTTTGTCTGGGCTGTAATCTCTCCTCCTGAATTTCTGACATAGTCTTCTTCTTCCTTTCCCTAATCTTCTCCGAGCTGCCCGTCTCCTGGTCTGTTTGACTGACTAGATAGCTGGCTGGCCTTGCATTTTTCGTTTTTTGGAAGGGGACTTATTACACATTACTGTGGGAAGAGCATACAAGTTATTCTAACAAAGTTGTTACACGAGGCAATTTTATCAGCTGAAGTGTAGCACAGCACAAGTCAATCGTTTTCAAGTTAGGGGAAAGGTGCATAAAGAAATCGTAGAGAGAAAGTTTATATCCGTATGCATTCGAAATAGATTAGGTTGTAGTAAATATCATACAAGTTGGAGCAAAGTAGTACATCGCCACATCTAGATTTCTTTAGTTTTATAATTTCAAAAAACATTTGTCGACCGCAAAAATGCAGTTTGCAAATTATAAAAGTTTTTGATAAAATGCATGAGTTGCATGAGTAGAATTCGTACAACTTATTATTGAACTTTCACAAATTTCATGACTACACAGTGCTCATCAACCAACCAATTCATGATAAAGAAATAATAGGTAGACCGGAAGCAAGTTAGAAGAATGAAACTACAAGTCCTCTGTACTATCAGCATGCATTCCTTGCAGTGAAACTGCAGGGAAATTTAGCTATCTCTTACTTGTCCTTTAGTTCAGTTCAGTGTCATTCATGTCTCCCAAGGTATTAATGTCGGGGCTTAATGTCACTCACTCACTTATTATGGGAAGGAGTGACTCAAGACAGAATATAGGAAAACAAAGAAAACTCAACGTCTTTCTTGCTCTCTTTGGGTGAAGAAGCTTATTTTTGGGCAGGTACATATGTATGTATTTGTAATAGAACTGAGTATTATGTACAAAGTTTGTATACATATATGCAATACAATTAGCTAGAGAATCATGTTATGCATATGCATAAAAAAGAAGTGAAATTTGTGTGAGAACGTTTATACCAACACAAGACATTTAAATCTTTGTTGAGCTGCCAATATTATGTTCAAGCGGTTTATGAACAAATAGTAGTAGTAGCTCTTCTTGGTTTTGGTCGTGGTTTTGGTGGTTGGTTGTAAGACGGCTGGCGAGTGAGTGAATAAGAAGGAAGGAATTATTTGTGAATAAAGAAAACGCATGAAAAGCCAGAAGGCAATCTGTCACTCCTTCTTCTGGTCCTCCTTCACCTCCTCAGCATTCAACATTATTTATTTTGCGTATAATACGTTGTTAATGTGATGTCGGGTCTGACATACAAAAACATGTGGGAGCGAAGAAAGAAAGCCGTGTTGAGTGAGAGAGAGAGAGGAAGAATGCATGCAACCCAGTTTTTATGGTAGTTGGTCGCTAAACTAAACTAAACTGAATATTATTTGTGCTTGTTTTTATGTAAGTGGTGCCCATTCATGTTTTCATGATGGGGATAACTCTCTACATTTGTGGTTTGGCTTGTCTCCTCTATTTCCTTGACTTGCTTATTTATTTTTCAAGAAAAGCTAAATTTGACCCAATGCAAGCCAACAAATGACATAAAGTACATATTATATTACTACTACCCCAACTTTTGCAATATGTAGCATTATACATAGCAGTTGAATAAATGAACAGTAGTGTATTTTTTGAGTGTGTACTCTTTGTGTAAAATAAAATGAGAGGGAGAGATAGAGACAGAGGGAGAAAGTGAGTTAGTGTGTACTCATGTATCCGGGGTGAGTGAGGTTGTTTTTATATCCACTTTTTTTTGCCTGAATAAAAACAGATCTCTGTCAGCTTGGGTGCCCGACTTGCTCTCATGAATGGATCTTTTCCACGCTTCAGTCCACAAGACAACCCGGCCGCTTGTGTGAGATCTGACCTTACTCGGTAAGTGAAAGTTCTTCTTCTTCTTCTTATCCTATATTTATGTAACTTATCTTCAACCTATTTTATGGTAATAATACAATCTTTGTCACAAAGAAATAATATAATTTCATATGGAAAGAAATGAAATGAAGGGAGCAAAGCTTGCGGTTGCGACATAATTTGTAGTGATATCTGAATTTGCGATGGGATTTGTAATAGAGTTCACATATATATATATATAAATGCATGCATGTTTACTACTAAATGTTGAAGGAGAAAGAAACACGAAATGAGACCAAACCAAACCAGCAGCCGACCAGACCAGACCACCAGCAACCCAAATCAGTTCATTTGTTACTCGAGGCAATTCAACCCGAGTTGTTTACAAGGTCCAATTTGCCTAATGCACAATACGATCGTTGTTGCATCTCCCTTCTATTTATTCTATGCTTCGCGTTTGTTGCAGTCGTTACATAACTACCAACCAATCTACCAAGGAAGCAAGCAAGCATTTGTCGCACTAGTTGTTAAACGTGTTTCTATTTACAGTTTCCTTGATCCCCCTTCAAGAAGAAATTAAGCGGATTATCTGATTCCATTCCGGGGATTTGTATGTATGTAGTGAGAAAAGACAAGATCTTTTGAGTGTAAGTAAGTATAAGGAGTGAAAGGAGGAGACAAGACAAAAGTGAAAGCGATTCTGGTGGTGTGTATATATGTGAAATAGACATGAAACAAAGTTTTAAGCAGGAGGGAGGAGAGGATGAGCCCTTTCGTTGTTGTTTCGGTATCTTAATTCCACCATTCCACACAATCTACAAATAGTTTTGTGTTCCAACAACATAACAACCAAACCACCTACCTTCCCAATTCATACTGAAATTAAGTACGTTAGAGGAGGATACGATTATTGTGGCAAATTGTCACTTCACTTGGCATTGTATTGTGGCAAATTATTTCATTTTCACATTTGTTTGTTTTAACAATTGGTATTCCATTCATCAGAGGAGATGAGTTATTGTGTATATATAACAAGTGTGGATTTTAGCATAAAAATGATAAAGTTCAAAATGAACTTTAATTTTGTCAAAATACCAAATGCTGTTTTTTAAAATGCCTTCTGCTGCTGCTTATGATGTAGTGCACATACATATGTATGTATATGTAGGGTGTGTTGCATAAGTGAAAGAAGGGACGGGAAGTAATCTTGACAATGGGTGCACGTGGCATGGCACAAACACATTGACGAAATACCCTACGGGGCCCAGACCAAATCGAGGTTGGCAGTAAAAGTAATGACGAAATTTAACCTCGTCCCTGTCATCATCATTGTTACAACAATAAAACTTGCTTTAGGGAGCTAGGCTGCTTCCTTGGCTGCGCTCTTTCTCACACACAATTCTATAATTCTCTTTATGCTTCCCATCATCACTTTAGTTGTCGTTGTCGGGTAAGAGAAGGACGGGCTTCGACGGGCTTTCACAAAACTTGAGAGTTTTAGTGGATTATTATTGGATGCAAGCATGAAGCAAATGCTAGAGGTCAATAATAATTTTAAACACAAGGGATAAGTGCAATACATTGAAAATTTAGCAATATTTTAATCATCATTTTTCTAAATCATTTAAATGTTGCAAGTGTGATTCAAGAATACTTAAGAGATTTTCAATTATTACATATGAATGCAGTACCCTAACAGAATTGATATTATTTTAAAACTATGAATCGATAAATTGTTGTTATAAGATAATAGAAATATCTGTAAGAGGAGATGTTTGATTTTCAATAGCTTAAAATCCAAATCCATTTCACGACGCTGATTATGGATGAACATTTCACTCCTCTTATTCCCCATCGCCACCCGGGTGCATCGCAGTCCTGGATAGTTTGCTACAACACAGTCTGATAAAAGTTTTATAAGATAAATCGCACATTAATCAGATAGGCAAACACAAAAGGAACTGGAGGCATTTTCAACACGCCATTTGCTTTGAACACTTTGAACTCCCAACAGCAGCATTTCGAAAGCAGCAGAGGAAGAGAGAGAGAGAGTCATCCATTGTGTGCCTAAATCCACTTAAATCAGCGTCTGCAAAGACACTAAACTCAATATTGACCTAATCGGATTCGAGCAGAGGAATAATAATTCATTCATCAGGCGAACCATCTCTATCTATTTCCCAAACGTCACCAACCCGTTCCACCAGCCAACACTGCAGAAATTGTAGAGCAGCAGGAATATACTAATAATACAACCCATACTCTCACTCCTCTGTATGTAGTTATTGCACATTCAACGACAACAGGAAGGATGATGATGATGATGCTTCATCATGTTTTGAATTTGGTTGTTGCCTGTGTGACACTTCACAATCGTATGCCTACCAAACAAACTAACATTGTTGCACAACACGCAGTTGTTTTCACCCAACCGAATTATGATGTTTTAATACATTGGTGACACAAACCAAGGAAAGGCACGACGTGATTTGGGGAGCATTGGATGGCTGCGGTCTTTTCAGACTTTCACCCTCCCACCAGCTTCATCTCTACTCTATGTGGATTTACGACATTTTGTCAAATTCCATATGCCCTATTTAACGGAATAATAGGTCACGCAAATTAGATTTTGGTTTGGTTTTCACTAGTTTCAAAGGGAAAATTACGTGTAAATTTTCCCTCTATTAGACAAAGTTTAACCAGGATTCACTTATATATTTTAGTTTGTAGGACAATGCCAACACATTGCACATGACTTCTTCCTCCTTTTCAGCCAGACTTTCGAACAGAATATGCCTGTGTAGTAAAGGAAGGAAGTAAAGTTGTTCGTCGTAAAGGATTCGCTTCTTCTCCAATGTTGAATGCTTACATTAGTGCCATAGTTTAAACTTCCATCTTTCTTCCTGTTTCTGAATGTCATGCAGCAAGTAGTGGAGAAATTGAAAGAAAAACGGTAGTAGAAGAAGTAACACTGCTATGTTGCTGAGAGTTTTGAGTAGAAAAGTGAAAAAATTTAGGAACGACCCCATTCATTTTCTCTACGTCGTCTACTGCCGCTACATACTCTGCTACTACACTTGCGTTGCTGTTGAAAAGTATGAAGACCAAACCAAACCAAACCACCCAAGGAGTTAGCTAGCAACATAGTTGAAGTTAAGGATGGAAAAGGGAAAGAGATGAAATGTGTTGAGTTGATGCGAGTGTAAATGTGAATGGCAAATGGCTTCAAGTAAGTGAAAAAACGGGCCAAAATTCCAATCGATAACGGCGAAAATGCAATTTAAGATGAAATCTGAGATCCAAGTGGGTGTTGCTTTGCTACCACGTTTTCTTCTATTACGTATTTTATATGCTCGCTTTAATGTGGTAGTGGTGGTGGTAAGGATGTAGAATGATATCATAATATTTGGCCCTTGTTATTACATTCAAAAGAGAACACAAGAAGAATCGCAAACGGTTTATGATGGGATTGAAAAGAGAAAGAAGGAAAAAAATGTGAGTAAAGTATGTAAACGCATAATTTGAAGCCATACATTCCATCTCATTATCACCACCCACCACCACTACTCACTTTCCTTCCTACTTATATACAATACAAGTAGTGTTGCTCTTGTTTGATGCAGAGAAAGTATGGGCAAAATGACTAATACTTATAAGTAGTATGCTTATATAATATCAATATCGAGAAGAAAATTTGGAAATTTCGCAACTGTGCCGCACACACTTTAATGAATTCAGTGTCCCTTTCCATTTGAAACAAACTATTATAATGAAACCAAAGAAAGTGAGTGAGTGAGTGAGTGGGAGAAGGAAATGATAGGATGGGGTTTAGAATATTTGAGTGGAAGATGAAGTAGTTATTTCCAAGGTGTGATAAAAATGCATGTGTGAAAGCCAATCGGAATGGAGGAACCAATCCACAGAGACATATCCACAGAGACGTATCCAAGGATTGAACAGAGTGATGATGAATAATGCATTGACTTGTAAGCGCAAAAATATTCCGGAAAGAAAAATCTTGAGGCTGCTGCTCTGAGCTCCAACTTATCCGAATAAGGAGAAGGAGCTTGATATCTGTATAGATAACTTCGTGATCATCACCATCGCAAATATCTATACTGCATATATATGATTTTTTATACATTTCACATATGATTATTACCACTGTATTCGTATACGGACAAACGGTGTATTTATAGTATTGGATAGAATTTTAATTAATTATTTTATGTATTTTTCTATATTTCAGATTTCTCACTTATGCGTTCCTCCCAGTATTCAACGCCTGGTTGCTAATTTGCCCCATTCGACTCAGCTACGATTGGCAAATGGGATCAATTCCGTTGGTGGATAGCATTTGGGATTTAAGAAATGTTTGCAGTGTTGCATTCTACGCCTTGTTCTTTCGTCTCTTGAGAGTGGCGTTTATAAAGGTGAGTATTCCTTTTTATGTGTTTTTATACTAGCTACATGGGACCGCTTTTGAAAGAGTAGAGCACGAATTGAGTTGAAGACGTAGTAGTGTTGTACTTCATACAATAAAGAAATTGAAAGCTCTGTCTGTCAATCAATCAGTTCATTTCATAGATATGTATGTGTTGAGTTGAAGGAAATGCTTTAAGTGCTATCTCTAATAAAATAACTCCACTGTTGGGCTCTTCGCCTTCTAATGAAAAATGATTGGGTTGAATTGAGATTACTAAAAAGTGTGATTCCCACTCTATTCTCCATTCTCAAAGTAACTCCACTTATTTTATAAAACCATTGTGTCAGAAACAAAGAGAAAACTCGAGGATTCTGTGGTGTGATGTGGTGGTGTCCTACTTATTCCGTTTGTATTTCACAAGCATTGATCTTCTTGGGTTCATGAATGATTGATTTGATGCTGTTCTCACCTCCCACCAGACCAAACCATACCACCACCATCACCACCACCGACCTCAACCCACCAAACTAGACTAAACCCTTTGTTTACGGAATATAAAGAAAGACATCAAAGAAAATCAACCGTTCTCTTTCTCTACATCTTTCTCTTTTTTGTGCGTGTGGTGCAAATCGGACATTGTGTTTTACATACTTCTTTATCATCTTGTATAATTCTCCATTTGTTTCTGTTCACCTTCATTTCTTTTCTACCGATTGAAGATCAAGCCAAGAAAAACAAATTAATTCAAATTACTAAATAAGTTTTAAAGATATTTGACTAATATTTGCTTGTTTTTTTCATGAGGTTGTGCAATGATATAATAATCACGTTATTGCAATTGTAAGGCAGGCTTCATATATTTTATATCTTTAAACCATATACGTTCATGTCGCTTAAAGTCTATATAGCAAGCATAATATCGTACATTTCAATATTTCTAAAAGTTTTAAATATGCAACTACTCACTCATAATCGTTCATGTGGTAAGACAATCCCGTTTCTGAAAGTTGACTCCCAACCAACTAGCCAATCCAGCTTGATTTATGGAAAAGACTAGTTGTCTTCTTTCTCCTTCGGTTCTTTTACACTCTACTCCTTTGCTGTTACATGAGTGAGAAGGGCTTGTACAAAGGAAAATGCAGACTTGAACAGAATTTTAGTTGAAGTCACGCTCAAAATTTGCATTCGGATTGGATGGATGATGACTAAATTATTGGTCCAAGGAGACCCTGGAAAAAGATGCAGCTAATGAAACGAGTTCAAAAGTCTGTCCTCGTATAAAATATAAAGTTTTGTATATTACTCAGATCTATAGAAGGCGCACAGATAATCTCCTGGTACGTATGTTGCAGTACATTATGATCATCACTGAATGCTATAGGTATACATTTGAAAGATCAAGTTCGTAGTAATCTCATCAGGATATATGATAATATGACGTCTTTTGTGCTGCTCGTTAAACATATACATATGTAGGTATGTACCTTATATACGCTACCCATCAGTAATAGAAAGTAACGGTAGTGGTGTGGTATACATTCTGGTAAAAGTTGTTGCTGCGGTTGAAATTGGGTTAAGGTAATGAGGATTCGTTCGTTGCACATTTCCATTTTGTTGGGCAAGTTGTATTTTCTTCTGAAGGCCTTGACCAGTCATGTTACTACTACAACTACTATCTATCCACACTTTTGTTTCAAGTGTAAGTGAAAAAAGGTCCGGATTGCAAATTTGTTCACGAAACCGTTCACTCTCACAACTTTTGCTAACAATATAGCAAAGTTATTTGACAAAAAAGTTTTGTCTTTGTTTGCGTGTAATGTTGTCGTGTTTGAAATTGCGAAAATTTTCTCATTTCTTGTGTCCTCTACTTTTTTTTGCAATAGTAGTAGAACTTCCATACTGCATATTATTACATTGCACAGATAGGAGAACGTGTTTGCACTGCATTACAGCGAAAGAGTGAAAATTATGGTGTACTTTCACTTTCTTCTTTTTGTGGTTCAAACTGAATGATGAATCAAGTTTGCGAAAAAAATTGCAAATTTGAGTTGAAGGTCGAGCATGCGGGAACATCGTTTCGTTGGGCGTGGGCAAGGAATGTAACATTTCTAACTGCAAAAAAAACAATGTATTTTCCATGAACCTAAGCAGAAATTAGCTTGCTCGCTTTTCCTTTTTTTGTGGGCATGTGTTTTGTGAGCTGAACAACGGAAATAATTCAGCTCATTAATTTAGATTTAATTATTTTTTACCTTGTGAAAAAAAGACAGCGTTTTCATGTTTGTAATTTTTAATTAGATCAGTTCCGCATCTATCTCGTATGTATGTAAGTAAAGCAACCATTGGGAAAAATTTGAAGCGAGGAGGTTGAGTTTGGAAGAAGTAGGTTGGCTGGCAAAGTTATCTCTCCAGCATTTTACTCATCTTTTCAAATATTTTTCTTATTTTTATTTTTTTCCGCTGTCCCAAATAGTCAAGAAGAGTGAGCTGATAGCGGATTTTTTCGCGAGACCGAACAGAGGAATGTTGTACGTACGTACTAAGTGTGCAGCACTGCAAGCAAAAAGGAAGGATGAATGGAGGAAATAGTGAAGGAATTTGTAAAGTACTCAGAATTCGCTCGTAGAGAAAGCAATTTGTTTCCTTTTATCCAAATTCAGGCTCATTCTCTGTCCATCCAGGAACATTTTCCGGCCACAATTGCAAGATTTGCGATTTTCATGTGGGTAGCATATATATATTTTTAGACGAGACGAGGAGAGCAATATTAAGCTATTTCCTTTTTTGTGATGCAATGCAGAATATTTCCTCACTGAGTTGAGTCTTGCACAATAGCTATTTAGTCGATATTGATGTTGCTATTTACGAATCATATCATGACCAATGGAGAAGGATTGCAGAGTAGGCAGGCAGGCAGGCAGGCAGGCAGGCAAGGATATGGAAACTAAACTCTTGAAAACAAAGTGTGAATAAATTCACCCAGGACACTGAATTCAACCGGAACGATAAAAATTGAATATGAGCTCCATTTGTTATGTAATTTGCTCTCATCTCCAGCAGACAAAGCAGTCGTAGTCGTGGTGGTCTGTGCTGGAAGTAAGCATCAGAATTTCAAGTGTCCAGTCCGCCAGACGGACGGAGACACGTATGTGCCATTAATATTGCAACCTTATGCATGGATGCATACTACCTCCTTCCTTCCGCATGTACTACCCCCACCAGCAGCACCTCCTCCTCCTCCTACTCTCTTCCACTGTTACATACATCCTGGTTGATGATGACATTCATTTACAATTGGAATAAAGGAGTGTGTAGCTAGTTGGTCTCTCTATCTTGTCTGGTGGCCTGTTTTTCTGTGGAGGAGAGAAAGCGGAGAAAGTATTGCATTGCATTGCATTGCCCGGTGGAAAAGGAGAGAGAAAGAAGGAATACTTTGTTCATTCCATTATGAAATTCTTGTGGCCTTCTTTATACGAAGATGTTCAACACACAATATCCTTTTTTCCCTTCCTTCCATCCAACTGGCTCTTTTTGTAAGAAAGATGTCCATTTAATTCATTCGTGCATATTTGGCCACCTCTTTTACTAGCAGCACGTTCCATTCCCATTTGCGGTTTGCATTTCAAGCATGACTTTGTGCACAAGTGGTGGTAGGGGATGTATGTATGTATGTTTGTTTGGGTGATGTAGGATGGGTTTCCTTTTCTTATTTTTTCATTCCCATCAGAATCTGAGAACTACTGACTGATAATATACGTAGGCAAAACTGGACTGTAAAATTTCTTTACTTGTCTCAATTTCACTCAAATAAAGTATGCAAGCATGCCTGAGTAAAACTCATTTCTTCATTTATAGTGGTTTGAATTGAAGCGAAATATGTGCTGAGTCTGTTGGGATGGCAGAGAAAATAAGAAAGAAGAAGAAGAAGGGAGACAAATTTGAAAAGAGTTAGACACACGGTGGGACCTTTATGTAAATCTGGATTGCGAATAAATGTGGCATAAAGTTACAATTTAGACTGATTTTAATGACTCCTTTGTTTCCCTTGTATTCCCGTGTTTCATGTAGCTGCACCACTTTCTTTCATCATACACACACACACAGTCTACACACCCTCCTCTTCTCTGCCGACTGCACCCCTTTTAAAATGAGAGACATGTTCACAAGAAGACGAAGAGTTAGTTTACTACTCTTAAATTTATTGTATTGCTGTACGGTGACTCAACTCGTAGCTCGTCCTCCTTTCTTTCTTTGTAGTTTTGTATGGTTGGGTGGGATCCGCATAAAAAATATGGTGGTGGTGGTGGTTGTAGTATGTGTTGTGCTATTTGGGAAACAGTTTACCTGACTTGTTTATGTGTGCGTTTGTTTCAGGGAGGCTGTAACAGCAGTAGCAGCAGCAGATTTGGAATCTTGGTTGGAGAAGAGGGACCAAAAATAGTGGTTTCCCTTCTTTTCATCTCTCTTCCTTTTCTTCCAGCTTCTAATTTACTTTTTCCCGTTGGATTCGTGGCTGCAGAAAGGATCTTGTATACACCAAGGTAAGGAGAATCTATATTATTTTACGTTATTTTATTTTACAAATAATTTATTTAACATTCTCATCAAGTGATACGTTAGATCCACTACTGCACCAATTTTGTGTGCGAATCATTGTGTAAATAACAATGAGAAATGTGCACATTTAATAAAAGCAGGGCTAAGCAGTTAGTTATGTATGTGAGGTGAAAGTTGGGATCATGTCGACAATGGCGTATTTATTGAATAGCTGGTGCATAGCATAGTGGTTTGAACTGAAACCTCATCTTCTCCCATCAAGCAAGCCATACCTAGTGCATGGAAATGTTGGGACATGATATAAAATGATATAATATTATGAAGCTACTACTACTACTGATTCTTGCTTACTTACTACTACATACAATCCAACCTATCCTCCTCATCCTATTCTCCTCCTTTGCAGAAGATACAGTTGTGTCCTATAGTTGGTTGAGCCTCCCTGCCGTGTGGACACAGATTGCTTAGTCGTCTCATCTCCTGAGGGAACCCTTTAAGCCCAGCTTTACATGCTACAAGATTTGCCATAATGATACACCTGTTCCATCTCCTTTACGAGGCCTTTTATACCCTTAAACCGATAAAATCCTTCAATTCCGACAATCAAATTCGGGCTCATTGTTATGGTTTAGGACACAAGAGGAAGGGAGGAAACTGTGTCTTCTTATATGTGTGTATGTATGTATCCCCTTCCAGTAGTCTGTACTTACTCAGAAATTACACTTTTCCCAAAAAGTTTGGCACTTTCTCTTATGAGGCTGCCCATGATGATGGGGATAATGCACTGACACCAGCCAACCACCAACTTTCTTTGTGGCAAAGAGTGCTGCGAATGCATTTTTATCGAGGTGGGATGGCACACATACTAATCTCTCCACCATAGTGTTCCCTTAAACATATATACGACACAAAAGTTGTATTATATGTACGACCAAAGAAAAAAAGTTAGAAAGATTCCTCCCGTGAACAAAATGGACTGACTGGTTCTTGACAATCTCAAATTCTATGTATTTTTTTATTTTGTTCTCATCTCAACTCTAAATTCCAGTGTTAGTTGAAAACTGAGGGCTTATAGCAACAAGAATGAAATTATTGTGTAATCCTAGGATGTGGTGTGGTTTGGTAGGTATGGTGTGGTTGGTTGATGTGTGCATATGTACGGCTGCATTTCCTACTTGATACACCTACATACATAGCTCGTGCAGCCAAGAAGAAACCCGGTGTGGTGGTGTCTGTCTAGCTGCTACTCCGAAGTACAAGGACGGGATATAGGAAAAGTTTGAGCCGTGTGATGTGGTGGTGATGGTGGTGGTGTGTTGAGTAGTTTGATTTCCACAGAGCTTTCTCTCCACTCCTCCTGTGTGATAGTGGTGGTCCTGTATCGATTGAAGTAGTGGGAATGGTGGGGAGAAAGTCTGGCACGGACTTGAGACAGGAAAATGCCTCGACCTTGTGCTCTAAGCCAAAAGCGATAATAGACACAAACAGGTCGGCTGATGGTCTCTTCCTTGCCAAAAAGTAAATCTCTTAGAAGAGAGGAAACCAAGTACATGAGTTGGATGCTTTCCTCCCTCCACCCACCCACATTCCACTTCCTACCTGGCTTCCTACTACCTCGCAGCTCTTTTCTCTCCATTTTCCTCCTTCTTCTTTATATCTATCTCTTCATATCCTCCATCCTCCATGAAAGAGAAACAGGAAAGCTAAGATAAGATAAAGTGCTCACTTACCTTTCTTAACTTTCACCAACAACAATTCCATGTCAATTGTTGTAGCGGAAGAACAATTGGTGTTGTAATTCTGTGGGATGTTGACAATTTACCATCATAACATTTGCATGAATCTTTTTCGTTTACTTTTATTCATGACAGGAGAGGGAGGAAGCAAGCAAGTAAATATTTACAAATAAAGTGTGATCTAAAGAGAAACTGCTTCACATATATACCACCCCACCCACCCTTGTCATACATACACACCTATCCCATCCTTATTCCTCTCCACCTCCACCTCCATTCCGGAAAGTGAATGCACTCTTGTGTGCGAACAACGTCAACGAGATGCAAGCATATGGTTAGAATTAGTAAAGAAATGTGGAGTGAGAGTGAGAGTGAGTTGGAAGGTAGGGTGCAGGGAGGTAGGAGGACTTTCTCTTTGAAATAAATTAAAGTTGCTCCAAACGTTGTCATAAATTATGAATGTGCCAGTCTGCTTTCTCTCATCTGCAAGGCTGCATTGAATTGAAATTTGAGACGCGCACTATGTATTTTCAAGGCAAGAAGGCAGTGTATGTATGTATGTAAGGTGTTATTTTATTTCTTGGCTTGGCTTCGTTCCTCATTTTCGTCTTGATTTGATGTTTTTACCCTATTGAACTCTACCATGTTTAGTTTAGCATGAGATACTACACTAGTCAGTGCTTTGATTTTGAGTGTATATACAGAAAACAGTTTATATGTTCACATTTCCTTTCTTTCCTTCCTTCCGTAGATAAGAGAAGTAAATAAGATGCAAAGTGACAAATTTGAGACAACACCATTTTTCTCTCTCTCTGATTTAAAATACACACCTGCTAACTTTTACATTCATTCCATTTACATCTTCAACCTAATCCCACGAAAAATTAGGTTCTCTCCAAACTAAATGGCATTTTGAGTCTTTGTATAATAATAAGATACATTGAATTATTTACTGTTTGTGGAAATGAACTCATTCTGTGTGTGTTGGTATACATATACAAGTTGACAATTTATTTACCTCCTCAGATTTCTGTTTATCAGATGGTGGTGGAATATTTCAAGTTTATTTTACTATAATGCAATATAATACATTGCAAGTACTTTCTCCTCCTTCTCTTCCTCCTCCTTTCCTCCTATCTTTCTTTTCCATCCTCTCCACCTGGCTTAACTGGGCTTATCACGAGTAAATTACAATCAAGACAGGAGGGTATTAGGTGGTGCTCCTATTTGGAGTTGGGGACTATGCACACCTCTTTCATTCTTGTTCCATTATAATGAAGGAAATGAACCGACCCACTTCATTTACGTCGTCTTTGGGGAATACAGATAGGTAGGTCTAATAATAAATAGCCAACCTGACGAGTCACAATGATAGTCAGTCAGTCAGAGGAGGACATTGCACTTTGAACTTCATGAATAACTAATTCTACACAGATGAGATGAGATGGGCAGGTTGGCGGATTGAATTGGATGAGTAAGTAAGTGAATGAATGAATCGCAATGCATTTCATTGTGAACATTCCTCTGTGTCATTATAATTGCTACATGAAAGACTTATAATATTAATATTAAATAGTTCATGTAGTTTCATTTCAATTTAACATTTACAGAATTTTGTACAAAAAATGTCATCCTTGATTTTGCAAGGTTCGGTATTTTTTCGGTTATTTTAAAAGTATTTTTTCTAAATAAAGGGTCGAGCTAACTAACTAAAGCGCTGCGTATCTTCTGTGTACATTGCATTTGGAAATGATGAATAGAAAAAGATAATTAAATTTCAGAATACAAAAATATAATTAAATGTGGGAATAGGTTTTTCTTTTGCATATCTTATCATCTTTTTTTGCAGCATTTATTTATTTCAATTTAAATTTGAGGTTGTCGTTTCATCCTATTTCATTCCATTGCATTGTTGACAAAAAGGATATTGTGGGAAAAGAGTCAAAAGAGAGAAAGCGAGACATTTGCTTTAACAATGAGACGGAATAAAAAATAAGCCCTTTGGCATTGACATTGGTCGGTTTTAATCTGGTTTCTATTTACTTTGGAAATTGACTTTGGCTACATTGTATATCTGTTAACTCATTCATTCAATAGCAGTGCAGTCACTCATATAACTGTAATCACACACTGGTTTCATGGCATCTTTACCCTGTATCCACTATCCGCAGGTTCATACTTTTGTAGACAATTTCTTTATACAATGTATGTATATAGACCCCAAGTCTGTTATTTAGGCGATGTCAGGTTATCGTCGTCTCAATCTGAATAAAACAAATTGAAAGAAACTAGTTCCAAAATTGGTATTTGTGTAGAGTCTCGATCTCGATACCGAAATATTCATAGTTTTCAACTGCTTGCTTACACAAGCTTTCTCTCAATCTAGCTTTCTCTCTCTCTCTCTCTCTCTAG
Source organism: Folsomia fimetaria (assembly GCA_034695645.1). Lineage (NCBI taxonomy): Eukaryota > Metazoa > Arthropoda > Collembola > Entomobryomorpha > Isotomidae > Folsomia > Folsomia fimetaria. Next base: position 26,421 of record JAQFZJ010000087.1, read on the forward strand.
TGACGTATATAGTGTCGTTTGGTTTGGTACACTAACAAACAACTCTTCGTCCTGCTAGAGCAGCATTCATCCACCTTTGCGAATAAAATTGGATTCATTTCTCTTTCAAAGCCTTTGACAACAAGATCCAGTTCCGTACTCTTTTCCTCTCTCTATTCACCAAACTCCACACAAACAGCACTCACCACCATTCCAGATTCAAAACTAAACCAAGCATCAAATAAATCTCACATTCAGTATATATACACTCTCTTGTATCTTGTATCTACCCACAATCCAATCCAATTCCACTGACACTTTCATAAACTCGAGTTTTAAACTAAAAGTAAAACTAAAACCATGTTAAAGTAACCACACACATACATACAAACTTGCACAGGGTGGTGATGTATCATCATGTTGCTTTATAGATCACCACTAAAAATTGCAAGATTTGTAAAAGCAAGCTCGTTGAAAAATTAAAGCTCAGTAAAGGGAGTCGTAAACCTGGAACACGTTTCCACATTAAATTAAACTTCTTTCTTACATTTAAATGTTGAAACACACGAATGCATGGTTAAAGTTTTCACATAAACCACATAACCGCAAACTAGCAGGCTATGCTAGAGGCAAGGCAGGTAGGGAAGAAGTGCATGTATATGTTGAGTGGGAAGAAGGGTTGGTAGGCCTTACTTCTCGGTTCAACTTTGTGGTGGTTTAGCTGCGGAGGAGAAAGCAACCAAACACACAAACATGAATATAAATTGGAAATTGACGAGGAGTTTTGACTCTGCTAAGCCCATCGTGACACAACGTGAGAGTGAGTGTATTGTATACACATACGTATGTACATACATGTACCTGAATACATACATACATAACATATAACATACAGATAGAAAAGGAGACAACATAAAATGTCCTCATGTTTACCACATGAAGTATAAGGAAGAAGCTCTCATCATGTGGCTAAAACCCCGTTAAACTCTTTGCATTACTGCACACACATATAGGAACACACCTCTTTCAGGTTAAAAATCAGTAAATTCTGCATGAAGTTGAGTTTGAATTTTGAAATAATCCCTTTTAATTTTGAAATGGCTTCACTATTTCATCCAGCATGTACGTATACCTACTCACATGGATAGATATGTTAGTTAGACCAAAGACCACGTCAAGTTGTGATTAACTTGGTCATACATATGAACAATCTAGTCTTGCACTAAACGAAACGTGGGGAAAGTTTGTTGTTTATTTACCTTCTTCCTGTCCAATTTGGTTCTTCTGTGTATAGTTTGTCATGTTTTTGTTGTCTAAGGAGAATAAAATAAGAGTGAGTGAGTGAATGGTTGAATATTTGCAATCCGCAAAAGCAACTCGTTGACTAGCTACATACAACATACAACATACATACATCTCTTATCCATTCCGATCCAATCATGGACTGCTTACACAAGAACAAGTTTTACTTTTGACTTTTATTTCCAAGCTCAACTTTACTTTTCTTTGAGCTTTGATCTTCATCTCATCCCGTATCAGACTAGGACGAGAATGCGATGATGATGATGATGTTAGCGTCTCAAAGCAAACAAATGAAACGCAAAGTCTTGTCTGTCGTGCAGCTACTCAGTTCAGTTTAGTTTAGATAGAGTAGTATATTGTATACATTGTACATATACCTATACCCTCACGAAAGAACGGACGAACGGACAAACTGCAACGTCTCTGAAAAAAAATGATTAAAATCAGATCAGAAACTATTCCGAAGGAGAAAGTCGTTTGATTAAATTTATCTAGGCATGAGTATCTAAAACTCTTCAAGTATTTCGAGCAAATATGGTTGGTGGAGAAAGTTGGAAACAACTTAAGACTAGCTAGATATAGAAAATAGTATATTGGCCCTTATTGGATGGAATAAGTGAATAAAAGCTCCTTAAACTGGGTCCACATGCGTGAAAGCATGAAGAATCACAAAATAATAATACATACATAAAAGAAGGAAAGCAATGCAACGCAAGTTTCTCACTTTACACGTTTATATGCATTTCAATTTGTAAAACGCTCACAGAGAGAGAAGGAGATGCAAGACATCAATAAGTAGGGAAATTGTTACTGGCTTCCGCTAAGTTGTATTGCGCTGTATTGCGTCCTAGAAAAAATTGTAAAACTAAAAACAACGAGGAAATGAGAAGACATGGCTTTTGTGCATTTGGTGCAGTGTGCACTATACCTACCTATATAACTTGTAATAAGGAAGGCCACACTTAATGGCATACATTTATACATACATACATACTGAGCATCAATCCAATCAGTAATTCAGATAAGACATGGTAACAATAATGTATAGTGGTAGGATGGACTGAGTAGGTGGATAACTTTCTCTCTCTCTTCAGTTCCACTCTTATTGCTTACTTTATTTTACAACATATCCTACAAAGAAAAAAAGATAGGTTTGGTTGGTGACAACGGGGAAATGGACAGCCGGTCAACCAAAACGAAATAAAAAGAACATGTCAACATTCAAGATTCGATTGTTGATTGAAAAGTCAACAACCAAATGACGTCGTGACCAGAAGATGCCTTTCTTTATTGACCAACGTAGTTTTGTAGTTCTTTTTTTTGTGAAAAATTCCCTTTTATCACATGATTTAATTCATAAATTATATATATACTTCAAAGAGAAAGTTATAGGACCAAGGAAATATTTAGATTTGAAAGTCTGTCGAAATACTCATTTTAGAATTTTGTACTTGTTTTTTTCCTCTTCTTCTTTAAAATAAAAATATGAACCCTTCAATTTTTTCTTCTTCTTCTGTCGTGCTTTCTCCTGGAGATGCATAATATAGTTTTTTGGCGGTTTGTGTTTATTATTGGATTGAATGGCCCGTTCCTTTCTACATGTTTATGGATTAGGGACCAACAACAGCTGTTTCTTTCTCCTCACATGTTATTAAAGGAGAAGAGTATAAAAAACTACAAAATTAAATGCTGCTCTTCCTTCTGCCTTTATTGGGATAAAACCTCTTAATACATTCACCACCCGAGCATGTAGACATTGGAACAGACCTGCAGAAGAAGCAGAAGCAGTAGAATTTTCTCCGACAAAGAACACACCTCCATATTATCCAGCCAGAGTACAGCTTGCTTGCTTCCTATACTACTACCAACCTTCATAATGGATTCCGAGCTGAGATGGAGAAAAAAGAAGAAGAAATAAAGGCACACGTTGCTTTAGTGTCCGTTTTATTGACATTATCTGCATTCTATTCTTGTTCTTTTTTAACTGGCAATTCCTTAAATAAAGGATGATACTGGTAGGATGGGCACTGCTTTCTCTCTTTCTGCAGCACATGGTCGCACTATCCTTTATTCTCTCTCTCTCTCTCTCACTCTCACTCTTTCTTTATTTCTGCTGGTAGAGTGGGGTGTATATATGTATGTATGGGTATGGATGGGTGGGTGGGTGAATGAAAATAAGAAACTAGTCAGAAAAGAACAAGGCGAAGAGGGAAGGATTGCATTATTGATTCCATTACAGAATAACAACTTAAGCCAGAGAGAGATATGAGAATTGATCTCTTAAAAATATGAAGGCATTGAAATAATGGTGTGTTGAGGGAGAATGAGGTAACATACAAATGGTTGGTTGCATGTGCAGTAGGACACGATGGCAGGCAGGTTTAGGTTGGGTTGGTGGTTAGTAAGTATTTTGTCGGTGTTGTTATCAGTTTTAGACATTACTTCAATCAGCCAATTCTTCTTTTTCTTTTTTGGTCACATCCATGTTTTTAAGACTGCCCTGCTTGCAGACAGGGTGAAGGTAACACGAATCATTTCGTGAGTGTCAGTCACCCGTGGGATTCCATCCGTGTATGAATGAATGAATGTATGAATGCATTCAATTCGTGTTGAAGTTGAATGGTGAAAAAAGAAAAGAGAAGATGAAGTGATAGGAAATATAAATGGGTTGGTTGAATCCATCAGTTAAAGAAAGTTGCATTTTTTTGGTGTGTATCAAATTAGAGACGGTTATCTTTAAACTTTTTTGGTACTAATTTGAGGGCGTTTTATCTACATTTGAATGAACGTTTTCCACGTAGATACACTAACTCGTACAAAAATAATGTGTACATACTTATTTCTTTGGTATGGAATATTATAATGGTTTTGGACGAAGGGTGGTAGTAGTGATGGTGGACATCGCAGGACAAAATAAAAGCCCTCTTTCTGTCTTTCTTTCGTTCTCTTTTATCATGGAACATAGGGTAATAATGTGCATTAACCTTGCATTTCTCACCAAATGTCAGACACACATGCGTCCACCCGCGTGCATCATTGTCAATTGTCATGTCTTGAATTTTTTATGAGAGGAAGGAACTTTGAGTTTGATACAGAGAAAGCTGAGCAGAAGAAGAGAGGAAATGGAATGGCTTCTTCTTTCTTTCATATCCATGCGAATGGAACTACGCAAACTATGGAGCTCAAAAGATCCATTCAATACTCAAAATCCAATCTAATCCTTTTTCATTTCTTATCCGAATGAAATCCGGATGCATACAAGATAGCCCACATATATACTCGACCATACAAAACTATATACATACATACACCAGCAGTACTCTATTCATATATGTATATACTTCTGAAACTGATAAATAGCGTTGTTCAAAGACCAGAGATCTGCACAATTCTCACCACTCACTCACTCTCCCACGTTTTTTATGTCAACCAACCAACCAACCGGACTGCAATTTGACCAAGGAGATTGCAGTCAAAATATTGTGAAGAACTGGACCCGTCAAATCAAACAAAACTTTGAGTTCCGTCAACCACCCCAATAAGTTTCTTTTTTTTCAAAGAAGTAATTCAAATGCCAAATGCACACAGTAAATATACGATACAAACACCATCACGACCATCACGACATAATATTCCATTTTATTATTGGCCAGCAGCAGCAGTGAAATCAAACGAAGAAGGAAATCAGTCAGTTGCAGTTTATAGAGTTGATGGTTGGCTCTCTCTCTCTGCTGGTAGCTTAATAATTGTATGCCCATGCAGGGGGTGAAAGTGAAAGAATAATGAATAAGCCCAATCCACCACCACTACTCTCCTCTCCCTCCTTTTCAAACAAGGTGGACTGATAGACCAGCAATTTATTTCCAACTCATTAATCTGTCAAATTCACTCATATTTCACACTAATCATAAATAAGTTGTTGATGGTATAGCATTATTACTATTATTATTATTGTCCATGTTACAAGAAGTTTTACAACTATTATGATAATAACAAAATTCACCTTTAATAATAATAATACGTATTTTTTCTTGTTCTTTTTCCAGTGTGGGAATGTGCATCCTTACAGCACATGGAATAGACCGAATTCAGCGATCTCTGCCCAAACTGCGGAAGGTGGTGCTTCTCTGCGTATGCCTTATGTTAATGAGCTTCAGCATAAAAACCTGGGACCGTAACTTTGTTTGGAAATCAAGGTTTTCCTTGTTCAAGTAAGTTTCATTCATTTACTTTTTTTTATGTTATTCTAAACATTGAAGATGGAGATATAGCTTTCACCCAAAAATTTAAATGCTCACCGGTGTATTCGTTTGGATGGGATGGATGGATGGATGTAAGGAAGAAATGTGAGTCGAGACACGTTTTATTGTCTTTTCTCCTTAAACTTCCACACCGCCCTTCATTTGCTGCATACTTTGGAGGAGCGTTGTTGGTTCATCTCATCTTTTCAAACCCATCCGTCTCCTTCAATTCCTGATGGATGAATGGCGTCGTTCACATCATATGACACCCTCTCAAACTTTGTTGATTTTAACTTTGCATACAACTCGGTTTGACCAAAGTTTTGTAAAGTAGTCGTCCTCCTCGTCCTCATAGTCTTCTTGATGTAGTAGGCACATTGCGTAATATACTGAGTGTTGGGCTGCTGCTCCGCTTTATCCCCATACATATGGTAATTTCTGACATTTCCAGGAAAGAGCAAAGGAAGGATCACATCTCACCATCAGATAAAGATTGATACGATTCAATATCCCCCTGTCAATTTTATCTCGTTGTCATCCCCATCCATCCATACTTTCAGCTTTCTTTAATGTGAGCACAGGGAAGAGAAAAAGGAAAGGGATTCACTTTTGGGGTTTTAAAGTTAAGAGGTTTTGTGTACTGCGTGAATTCAAATAAACCGAATTTTAGATTATCGCCCTATTCTTCTTAAGCTGCCCGAGTAGAGTTTTCTTTTAGGCTGACAACTTTTCATTCCTTTTCCCCTTTTGGATCATGTTTCTTTGTTTGTGTATCATCATCATCATCATCATCATGGTTCCTTGCTGTGTTTCATGCGGTGAGTAGAAAAAGGGGGAGATGGAGAAACAAAAAGTCAGCTTTTCAGCCTAAAACACTTTCATAGTCAACAATTGGCAGACAATGTTTAGTTAATATTTGCGACTTTGTTTATCCAGCTGACCTAAGGCCATCAAAGTACACACTCCATATGAAGACAACTCTGCATTATGTTGAATTTGTCTCTTATATAAATCAGTGTGGATAATTCCTGTGTACGCACGATTTGGCCGGGTGGTTTTTAATATTAGGTTTTAACAATTTTTATTATGATTTAATAGTATTCAATATATCTACAGACGGGTAATATAATCACTTCTCAGATTCAGTCAGGCCGGTAATTGCTGTTTTTGAAATGTCAATTTCTGTATGCAGAACTTTGTGTACAAGCCAGACGAAAGTTTGGCTGAATTGTGTAAGGAAGGATTTTATAAATGAAAAGGATGATTATGCGATTTGTTAGATTCTTCTGTATAGAATTGAACAATATTATTATTCGGAGATTGTGCTGATGGATATATGCTTATGAAATATGACATACACCTGCCCACGCGATAACTCAAGTTTCTTTCTCAGTATTCCTGGGCTTTAACCACACAAGTCGCAGTGTCAAATTGCAAAAGTTTTGTAGTTGCAAAATCATTATAAAAATGTGGAGTATTGTTAAGAACGCAAAGTTTGTCAAAGGAACACATTCATTCGTTAGAAATGATAAGTCAACAGTGAGTGAAACTCTTGTAGGGAAAACATGTTAATGATATTTGCCTTTGTTGTTAACTTCACATTTTGTGGGGAGTAGACACAAGTAAGCAATAAATAAATAAAACGCTGCTGCTGCTGCCTTCTCTAGAATTGAAAAGGTCTTGTTGTATGTGCTTGTTATGAAAATGAGGCCGTGGCGACCATTATATACGTTGTTGTTGTCGCTAGTGCCGATGATGGTGGTGGAAGTTGTTAGTTGTTGGAGTCAGACAGTGCCATCATTCTTTATTCATGGTCAGGGTGTGTCCATCACTTTAACATTCACAAATTTCATAATTCAAAATTTACGCTTTCTTCATACATATGTGAATAGCTTGAATAGAACTTCGTTCCGCCTGTTTTGCTTAAACTTTATGAACTGACATTTTACATTATTATTATAATATATATTAACTCGAGTTCTAACGCCTTTGTTCAAATATGCACAAATGTCATGTATGTAAAATAGAAGTTGTTAGTTTACAGTCAAAATTTAATGGTAACATGTCAATGTAAATATAGATATATTTTATATATAGGTGGCTGATTATACTTGCTGTATACTTTATTAAATATTGAACAGTTGTGGTTATAATTACATATTTAATGTTTAAATTACGCGAACTCGTTGCCCCAGTCATTTGACAGTTTACGAATATTCTGCAAAGATCACGGCTAATCCAATTTAGCCACAATCTTGCATTACACCTTCAAATGTTTTGTATGTATAATTATCTCCAAAATATCAGTCAATAAATGCACCGGTTTTCCGTGATAGATAATTGACATTTTAAGTGAGATAGCGAATAAATAGACCAACTTCTATAGCTTTGACAATAATAATTGCAATCAAGAATGTTTTGGTTAGATAGCTCTTAAATTGGCATAGACACATACGCTTAATTCATTTTGTATGAATATAAACTAATAGAATATTCCATGTTAAAAATACTTCATTTCCAAACACATACACGCTTTTCTGAGTGCCTTATATATTTAATAAGTGTTAAACACGGTAGCAGGGAGAAGAATCGAGCAAATCCGCCTTATTTAACTCGATATCTCGTAGGTATCCTATAAATTAAAAAATAAAACATTAAAGCCTCCACAAAACTTTCTCGAATCGGGCTACAAACTTTGGCAAGACAAGTACAGAAAATGGAGAAAGTATTGATTGTATGGTAAATGTGAAGGCATTTTTAATTAGCAAGCAAGCAGTCACACACTGTTTGTTCTCCCATGGTTCTCAAACCTTTAATTAGAAATAGCCACATACATTGTTACTATATTTATTCATGTCAAATATGTATGTATGTGTGTAGTGTTTAAAATGTCACTTTTGACAGAATATATTTTAAACTTAGCTTCAGTCGTCGTCGTACCAACTTTATTTACCATCCACACCGAAAATGTAATCAAACTGTGTCAAAACTTTTAAAATCGTCGTGAATTCAAAAGAGAATCGAGTCGAGTCAGTCAAACCACCCCGTCTGTGAGTTATTGATTTTGGTAGGTGTATGACGAGACTACATAAGTACATAGGCACGTACGTACCATCCTCTTTCGAGTTCAATATGGTTTGCGATATTTGATGCGATGTGATGTGATGTGGCGTAATGATATGATATTAGAATTCTGTGGAATTTCACTCACCGAAATGATACCATCCACCATGGTAGCAAGTTTTGAAGTGAGTTGGTTTGGTTTGGTTGGTTGGATGGATGTGAAAAAGCAGAGAGAGAGAGAGAGAGCGACTTATCTTTGTGTGTAATCTGGTTGTCCTCAACCATTGTACAAGGAAGGAAGGCGAATATAAGGGCGGTGTGTGTGTATGTGAGTGAGTGAAAGTGAGTGAGCAAGGAAAAGCTCCCAAAAGAACTGATTTCATATCAATCCATCCAAACTGATGAAGAGAAAGTGTAAAGGATTTGGTGATCCATTAGTGGCTGAGATTTCTCACCATTTTCACACCCCGTTCGTTCGTTCTGCTCTCTCAAATCAAAATGTACCCATCTTTCCTTCCTCATATCTCTTCAAATTCAAGTTCATAAATTAAATTCCCCAAAAAACAACAACTTTCTTTAAACGATGAATCATTCTTGAAATAATTAATTGAGTCAAGTCACGTTGTTATTGATCAATACACATAGTAACTTTCTTTTTGGGTGTGTGTGTTTGTATGTCTTTCACAGAATGAAGCGAATGGTATTAAATAAGGCAACATTTTCTCTTTTTCAACTAACGAACGTGAACACACTTTCTACCGTTACTGAAGAAACGTAGAAGAAAGTACTGATAGCATTGTAATATAGCGGATTGGGTCAGACATTGCACGTATTGATTGGATTTTTTCCTGACCCATTAGAATTCTGGTGGGAGAAAGATAAGGATAAAAGTCTTTACTGCAAGAAAGAAAGTCGGTTTTAGCTTTACTTACGAAAAGAACCAACTCACTCACTTCCATCGTTTTGTTTTATTTCAGGTCTGGCGTGAGAGAAAATCCATGGAATGCCAAAGTTCATTACAATTATGCTAATCTTCAAAAGGATATGGGTGATATTGAAACAGCTGTGAAACACTACAAAATTGCTATCAGGTGAGCTCTTTTCTCATATTTTATTGAATTCTCCGTCTTCTTTTCGTTTCTTCTTCTTCTTCTTCTTTGTTCATTTCGCATTAGGTCAATCGATTTATCCTTCTGTGTTGATGCTTGTGTTTTTTGCATGGTGTCGTCCTCCTTTACAAATAAAACACATACAGACAGACGCATACATACTTGTATTTGTATATACGACCTACAACAGTCACTCACTCATGCAGCCAGTATTTATTTCCCGAGAGAAAGCTTGGAATTATGTAGTCCATTCATCCACTATAAATGTTTTTACTTTCCCTTTCCCTTTCTCACACACACATTTATATACGATTATAAGGCAACAAAAGCTAGAGTGAGTGTGTTTCCAATAAGTTTCAACTTCCATGAAGCTTTGCCAACAAGAACGAGGTGAATAGATTTAAATAGAAAGTCTATGAGAATATAGTTGCTTCATTCTTCATTTAATCAATACTACCGTCAGTTTGGGTCGGATTTATTCCAAAGTGTCGTCTAATTGTTGTCCATCCTTAACTTAACTGTACGAGACTATAGTTACATATATATGTAGTTGCAGTTGGAATAGCTTGCTTTTATACAGTAGCTGCTCTCAGACTATTGATTTATTTGAATAGAGAAAAGGCTGTCCTTCCTTTTTCTACAATGTTAGTCTAACCTAGTTTATGTAGTCATGTGGGATGAATGAAGGAGTACGTAAAAGGACAGGAAGTAAGGACTCTGTTGTAGATTTAATACAAGGACTAACTGACAGCAGAGACATAAGAAAGAGTAAATATTTAGCCCCATCATTATCATCCTTCCATTCGATAGTGAATTTCCTTGTCGAAATTTACATCTTTTTGCTTTTGAAATTATGTATGTTTTCTAAAATACGCTAAACTGGATCGTTTGTCTTAGATTATGGCCATCATACTCCAGTGCTTACAACAACTTGGGAGCATTGTCAGAGGACATGACTGAGGCTGAAGACTCATTCCTGAGAGCTATTAAGGCCAATCCGCAACACAATGGGGCCCACTTCAATCTTGGGGTTATATACATGTAAGAAAAAATGAATTATTATTGCATGCAAAAATGAAGCTTTGAATTATCATGTTAAAAATGAACCAATTTCGAAAACATCGTTGTACATATACTATACAAATGATGACCAAAATTAATAAAAATAATTTTAGTTGAAAGACTTTAAATGAGTCATGTATGTATCATAAATCATGCTTGTGAAATTTATACTGTGAAATAATTGCGTGCGAGAGCTAATAATTTTATTTCATTCGCATAAAATCCATACAATTTATGGACAATGTGTTCAGCAGCAATAGTTTATACCCAAAGTTCAGTTTATATTCAATTAAAACAAAATTTATAAAAGTGAAAGTTTCTCAACAGAAGATTAAAATCCGTTTTATACTGAATGAATGTTTGTATGTATATACTTAAGTTTACCTGACTGAGCCAAAGTCCCTCATCCATTTAAGTTTGAAGCGGATTGAAAAGATACAATTTTTAATGCAGCTACTTTCCCACTACTAAACCACATTTTACTGTTTGCTACTTATCCAATAAAAATGTTCTTGATTCTTTCTCCAGTACAAATTCCAATTTGTGTTTGTGAAGAGAAAACGAGGATAAAAGAGAAAGTCAGAGTCAGAGAGAGAGAGAGAGGCTTAGAAAAGCTGGGTGGGTGATACGGAGTTTTGTTTTAGTAGTGAGTGGGTGAGCCAAGCTGAGTGAAAGTGAATGGCAAACTCAGCAATAAAGTGAGCAAAGCCGAGATTAATAGCCTGTCCACGGAAAAAGATCGAAATCGGAGGACAGAAACGCTGTATCCAACTTAATTCTATCAGATTCTACAAAAAGCATATCTTACTTTTCCTTAGAAAAAATCTATTGGTTTGGATTACATAGTTTTAAGCTAGATTCGCAAGATTTGGAATGTGTTTAATTTCGCTATATCTAGTGCACTAGTGACTATAGTGCTGCAATTTAAATAAATTTAAAATAACTTATCCAAATAGTTCAAACAATTAAGGTTTTGTGGGTCGATCTTTCAAGTCACCACCATTACGATGTATGTGTATATATCATAATCTTGAATATCTCATTTCACCTAAGTTTAAAATAAAACATTCATTCATTCTACCACAAGGAAGGGGAATGTTTTTGGATGGAATTGCATGATTTGATTTACGGTCCCATCCACCAACCAAGGAACCATCTCACCAAAAGGTCGATTCAAATTGAGTATGAAAATGCTATTTATACAAATTGTGGTACTTGACGAATGGAAAGGATTTCTAAAAATCAGAATGAATAAGGAAAAATAAACGAATGGTGTTTTCAGTATTTTTGGTGAGTGAGTGAGTAGCCTTCATAATATTTTGTAAAATGAATTCTAAACAGGAGTAATAATTTCGTGATGCATACACCCCTTCATTTCATTTCATCTCTCTTCTGCTCGTTCTTCTTCTTCTACTTCTTCTTCCTCATCTCTCAGCTCACTCACTCCCATCATGCCTCATTTTTTAATTAGTTATTCATAGTTTCGCATTAAATATGCCGAGTTTATAAACTTTTATCGGCGGATCCATCTCCAATCTGGAAATTTCAAAGTTTTACTGAACATGAACTAGAGTAGAGCAGACTACATGAAGGAAGGAAAGAAGGATGCTTATGGTGGTGTGATCATCTCAAGTCAAGCAATAGTTATACTCCACTTCCTACACTACTTTCTCTCTATATTTTCGAAACTTTCAAAATTTTACTTTACTTGGGGGAATGAAGGAGCAGGAGAGAAGAGTTGAGATTTGAGCTACATGTCACCACGGTGGATCATCCTCTGCTCTGTCAAATGAAAATGGGCACTGGCAGCTGGAATTTATACACACTTCGTATTCACGTTGGTTGAAAATCTTGGTTGCTTGTTATATATAAAAGCCTTGCATTTTGACAGGGTATCATTAGTCAAGTTTTTTGAGGCACTCATAATTTAAATAAATTGCGTTTTTATAATGATGAAATATCATTGCGGATTTAGATTAATTGGCAAATTAATCTTTGATGTTGTCTTGATATGTAAAATGTATGGATATAGATTCACAATATGCGATGTGATCCATTTCCTGACGATGAGAATTTACGTTAATATTACAGCTTATTCTGTAGTCAGTGAAAGATTTAAAAATACTGAAGGTGGGTAATTAATAATAATAAAAGGCATAATTTTAAAAGTTGGAATTGTGTCTGCCAAAATAGTATCAAATTTAGACGAGTGAACGACTGCACCTGTTCGGTTTCAGGAGAAACTAAAACTTCGTACCCTCATCACCACCATCTCAGCATACATACCATGAGTAGGAAGTGGTCATGAATATTCAACCACAATTAAAAATCATCACTCCCCGTTGATTGCTTTTATTGATTTGGAAAGCTTCCCATTTCTCTTCGTTCGGGTGAACCTACTTCTTTCTCTTCCTCTTGATTTCTTTCTTTTCGCCGAATCATCATGAATATCTTTTGGAAATGAATTTAGCTAACGTATTATTTCCACCAAAAAAACCAACGCTTATTGTCATTGCACATTCACCACCACCCAACCCATTCTTTTTCTACCAAATGGATATGAATTATCATAGCCATTAAAGAATGGAGAAAAGGGTGAAAGAAAAATGCAAATGTGTGCAATCAACACAAACCAAATGTCAGTGTCAGAGACAGTACAAGTTGACTGTATTCCTGCATTATGCTGCTATTCATGGAGTGATATCATCATTATCATCATACACGCATACCTGGCTCCGTACCAAGAGGAAGGAAGCAAGGGAGGAAAACCAAAGAGAAGAGAGAACGAAAGAAAGAATGGGCAAATTCCCTCCTTCATGTATGTATATGTATATGTATATATAGTTGACATTAGCTGATGGTGGTGGTGGTAGTGGAGAAAGCTTAAGCATAAAATCATTTGCATCATTATCATCCGAAGCACGAGCGGTTGAGAGATAGAGATGTGAGACTCTCAGTTTTGTAAGAGGAAGTGAGTCTTAGTTTTATTTGATGGTCTTTTTAGCATCGGGAAGAGATCATTCCACTCCTCGGGTTGGACGCAGCATACAAAATCTACAATCCCAATCTGGGCTGGAATCTTGGAGAGAGAGAGAGAAAGAGGGAACATTCACCTCCAAGCTTTAATAAGAAGGATGAAATTTTGCTTTATTTTTTAGTTGGGCATGGATATTGGTTGGTCCCTTTTTGGCTTGATGAGGAGATCTTCTTATACTTTGTCCGACAGACACAAACGGACGAATGAATGAGCAAACCGGTTGCTGCTGCTGCTGCTCTGTGTAGAGTAGTAGTGGTGGTTATTACTACAACGGTGAAGAGCATGAGCAAGTGGTTAGTTTTGGTGGAGAAAGCAAAGTCTGAAAACTCATCTGCATTGAAGTTGGCCCAAAGCCCTCATTCATATTCATTTATTCACTTCAAAAACTATTGCCACGTACTTTTCAGTCGATGTTGGGAGTGAGGGAGAACGGAAATATGGTTACCTTTAACATATTCGTGGCTAATTAAGAGTCCCTTGATGAAGGCAGTCTAAAACAGAGCACAAGAGAAATCTCTCTACACATAAAAAGAACACGAGAGATCGATGATCTCGAAATTATTCTAATTTCTCCGCAAAAACATCACAAGACCCAGTGAATCGTCAGTTTAGTTTCTGGCTTGGACAATATGTTTTGAAAAGAAGCTGTTGCTTCATTCATTCGTATGTTTGTTGATTTGTTTATTTGTTTTCGTTTGTGTATCTTTGCTCACCAACACGATGTAATTTCGCAAAGAGAACATCAACAACTTCTTTCTCTTTTACTGTCTTTTCCTAAATCCTTCCGGCTTTATGTTTTTGCGAAATAAAAAACTAAGAGTTGTTTAACTGTTCTGGTAAGAGGGGGGAAAATGGTTCAAGTGGATGGATGGATAAAATGGCTGACCAATGATTTGATGCTCAAAATGTTTATTTACTCTTGACTTTTTCTGAGAAAAATAATTTGAACCTGTGCAGTTACAAAGGATTTGAAGCAATTTGAATCAGAACTGAGTTGTTTATATCCAACGTTTATTACTACCAAAAGCAAGTGAAATAGGACTGCATGCTTGCTTTATTTTAGATAAAAAATTGTTCAACATGTTTACGATATGTACATACATACTTGGGCAAGCATCAGTAGCGGCTGCCAGGATGATGAAACCTAGAGAAAGGAAAGGACAAGGTGTTTGGTTATGGTTGGATGTGCAGAATGAGTGAAGTTTTTAATTCGCTTTGGGGAGCTGCATATGAATATCATATAGGAAAAGTTGGAAGGGTTCGTTGGTTGGTAAGTGAATTGTGCAATAAAAGTGTAGGCTCATTAAAAATTTTAAGAGGGAACAGGAAATGTACTAAAATCCAGCTGTTGCAATTATAGATAAGCTTAATATATTAACTTACAGCGGACTTATATGTGATGGTGTTTCACCTCATGGTAAAGCTCTCCGTGGTGGTAGAGCAACAAACAACCATCACCACTTTACGATGGCTAACTGGGAGAAAGAGAGGATAACCCTCAAATCGGTGGATTTGTCACGGAACAGTCATCTCTATTTTGAGGAAGGCAAAAATAATAAAAGGCTTGCAGACCCCCTGTGCCTTTATACGGCCATATTTGTCTCCCAAATGAAATGGTTTTTCCTACTTTCACTCCACAATAATAATATTATTCCGACTTGCAAAAGTTGCGGTGTATTACTTACTTACTTGCAAGTTATAGCCTTAGTCCCGTCCCATCTTTTATTGCAATCAGTAGAAAAAGTACAAGGAAAAGTCTCAAAAGTAAACTCTCATAGGTTTTTAGCTTTTTAAAAAATAATCACGGTTTTATTTTGCTATTTTGTCCTTTCAATTTGATTAGTTTTCGTGTAATGATTTTTAAAAGTGATTGAATTTCCCTTTGAATTTATTTAAAATTTATCAAAGAGAGGATGACAAATCTAAAAAAATCATCAGTAATTAGTAATTAGAAAGCATCACATCACAGAATCAAGGTAAACCAAGCAGAAAGAAAGAGTATCTATCGCGGTCGCAATTCAGTATTTACTACAGAATTGGAAAGTGAAATAAATGAACTAGATCCCAACCAGGCAACAGAGATCTATGTATCTCATGTATCTCTATCTCTCTTCATAACAAGGTATACATAGAGCCTAAAATCCAAGTTAGATAAGAAATCACATGTGGGCCCTCTCACTCTTTGATGTGACGTGATTCCGTTGGGTCGAATTTTCAAAGGTAGTTTTTGAGGTGGGTTTTGTTTAGCAGAGAGGCAATGATGATGATGATGATGAGCACCTCACCTCAACGATTCAACCATGGTTGTTCCTCCTTCATTGCTTGGTGTAGAATGTGAAGAAAGGAAGCGACTCCACTAATTGGTGCCGAGAAGATCAAAAGAAGGAGAAAGTGGAGTTGAAACCACTCAGGTGGCAAATGCGGGGACAACAAAGTTTCTCTCTGACAATAAGCGAGCTCTCAATTACTTATCCATCCATCCATCCCATCCACCCGGCCACCAATAACCCTTTCTTTCTTCAATTTAACCATCCTTCTCGATTTCCGCTACCTCGTTAGTCTCACAAATTTAACGCTCTACTCTATATTTCCAACACGGTGTTATTAGTGCACATATATAGGGAATCAAACTTTAAGAGGAGAGAGAGATAAGGAACTAAGAACTTCTTCTTCTTCAGAACCCCCTTTAAAAAATCTGGTGGTTCACATTTTATCCTGGACCTATAAATTCATTGGTTTCATGATGTGACCTAGAAAGGGGAGGGAGCTTGAAGAGTGAGTGAGTGAAGCTCTCATTTCAGTCAGTAGCAGACGAGGCATAGGCAACCATCCCCAATAATTGTAGAGGAACCTCAATAAAGATCCCATTCTTTTGTACCCTTTGGACTTCTGCACGAAAGAGGAATGAATAGAATAGTAGAACAAGGAACAAGAAAACAAAAATGAAATAAAATTTCAAAAATTTATTTCACTCCGGGAGCAATTGTGAAGTCGGAGACAGATGAGAAGATTCATTTCTGTGGGGTTGTGCTAGTGTTGGATGAAAGTGTGTGGAGCTGTCAGCAGTAAATGAAGAATTGCTGGGAGCAGAGGATGGCATGAGAGAACAGAAGTAGAATTCATACATATACGCGACTCTGTTAGACACAGTCAGTGCATGGAGAAAGCAGTAGCTCTAGCTCTAACTTCTCCGTATCTAATCACTACCAAAAAGAAGAAGAAGAGAGAGAGAGAACCAGTGCACCACCACCATTTATAATCTCCCGACCTTTCTCGACAAATTTCTCACCCAAGTGGTACTACTACTACATACAGAGACAGGGGTGTTGCTTCTCTCTCCTGGTCATGGATCATATCGCTTAGTTCGTAAATCAACCCACCACACACTGAAATTCAAATAAATAGAAAATATTGTAGAAGCCAAGAGAAAATAAACCAAACCAAACCACTGCAGTAGTTGAAGAAACATATAAGGTTGAACTATATATGTTCAGCAGAAAAGGATAAATGTGTGTGTGGTGGAAAAGAACAAGGGAGGCAATGCAATTCCTTCTTCTTTTTGGCAGGAATGGTAAAGAAAGCCATTTATTTTTAGCGAGTTTGAAATTAAAACATGATCTATAACGATTTCTTCGATATTGTTGCAGATTGTTTCTTGTACCAAAAAACAAGGATCTAGTTTCATTTCATTTTTGCGATGGGCAGAAACTATATACATATATATTACATATTACACTGGGCTGATTTTTACTCTATTGAGTGAATGACTCTCTCTCTCTATCTCGTAACAAGATCTAATATCTACACGGATGCAGGGACTCTGCGATTTGCCATGAAATGAAGCATTCATTCGGGAACCAGAAGAAGAAGAAGAATAAGAATAAATAGAATGCGAGGAGAAAGATAAAGCATAGGGATATTATTCCCATTGTTGTTGTTGGTTGGTTTACAGTTTGGCCAGGTTTTTGGTTTATTTTGGTTTGGTTGAAGTTTGAGGGGACGAGATTCTTTTAATGATAAATGCGTACAGTAAATATTGTTTTGTAAAGTGCAGACGTCAGAGTTAAAAGGGACCTTGGGAGTAGTAGCTCAAGATTACGACGTATTGTGAACAGCGGAAGGTTCCATAAAAATGGAGTTATGCCTTCTGTTTGCGCTCTCAACTGTCTCATCATTCATTCCAGATATGAAATTTTATTTCCTCTCGGATTACAACAACGCTTTTCCGCTACACACTGCCTGTATGAGTTCCTTGCTGCTTCCTTACTTTCATCCTTCCTCCAAGTCTGACAGGAGACACTTCACAAACTCCAGCAGGGCTCCATCCATGACCAAATCAAATTTTGAATTAGCTCTGTGCTCTATTCCTCTTCTCTCATACTTTGACTATTTGCACTATTTCAAAAAAAGTTTAGTTTATATTTGAATTCCTGTAAATAATAGGTACAGGTCTGTGTATACTACATTGGATGGTGTGAAACATTCCCATCAATTTTGATTAGGGAAATAATTGAATCACTTTGGGTTGGAAAGGCATAGTCAGTCAGTCAGTCTCTTCTTCTTCTTCACTTTATTTTAGATTTTGGGGGTGGGTGGTGGTGATGGAATAGAGCGAAAGATTCACTTAAAGTGGCAAAGAAAGCAAGTATACATACATACCTGCATCTGAATTCATCTCATTGTGTTTTAGACTATCTACCACCACATACGTACGTACAACTTTCCCCCCTAAAAACTGACAGAACCTCATCGTTGTCATCATCATCTCTTTCATTCTTTATCCATGCATTCATCTGAGTTCCCTCGCATTCCCGTACTACGGCTATTCGATAACTGCACAATTGAATATTTGAGAGAAATGAGAAGAAAGAAATAATGAAAGGAAGGAAGGGAGGGAAAATAAGGAAGGTATTTTGAGGATAGGATGGGGTGGTTGGTAAGGGAAAGTGGTGGTATATGTATTAGGTTGGTTATATTCTTGGATGAGAAGTTGTATGGTTTTTCCAGAACAGCAGAGTGAGTGACACATCTCTTAGCAGACGGGAATTAAAGTGTTTAATAAAGAAAAGCCATTTTTTCGCGTTAAGATTCCTTTCCACAACAATGCCTAATGCGAGTTTTGATTACTTTACTTTCACCGGTTTGGTTGGTTGCTGGCTTCCATTAATTGTCAGTCAACCATAACTACCACCACCACCACCATCACCCACGAATAGTCTCCTTATATACTCGTTATTCAAAGGAGAAAGAAGAAGTTGTGCTTTATTAATTTAAAACGCACATCAATCATCATCCTCACCCATTTCCGTAATTGAGGCAGGATAGGATAGAGAGGATTGAGTGACGGAAACGGAAAATATATTGATTCCATTTATGTCTTACCTCATCGTGTGTCATCGTATGTCGTAATAAAAATACTTACTTTTTGACCACACAATGAACAAGATTGGAATGGGAATGAAAGTGGATTAAGGTTTAGTTTATAGTTTATGGTATAAGTAATATGTACAAGGAGGTTGATGCCATCCCAATTCAACTCTAAAATGTTTTTATTACTATTAAAGTTAAATGAAGGACCCATCGTTGACTGACTGTGGTGAAGAATGTCAACCTTAAATTGGATTGGGTAATTGGAAACATGCATATTCTATTCATCCCGACCAACGCGAGGCGCCTTCGATTGACATGGTTGTGCAATCAGGAGAACGATTACAGACCATGTTGGTTGCTGGCTAGTCGAGTGGCTACCACCACTGAACTGAACTGACTGTTTGGTTTTGGTCGTAAATTGATCATGTTTTGTTTATGAGGAATTGTTCCACTTTCACTTCAAATAGGAATTTTAGGTTGCAGAGGCATCTTTTAATCAAGGGTAAACATCTCCATCCCAATTTGACTAAATTGCGTTCTGATGTTTTGCCATTTTACCTGCCCATCAACATCAACCCTTGTTGTGTCAACCAAGAGTTCATGCCACCTATAATTTCAAGGAGGTTTGATTAACAACAGAAATAAACGAAATGGTCGGCTAGCAAAATGTGCAACTTTCTTTGTTTCATCTTTCATTTGAGCCTTCACTTCAGATAACAAGAGAGAGAGAGGATGCTTTAGTACCAGATACGAGTTATACACACAAATTATAGTATATGAGCATACATTGTTAGCTTGTGCCTTTGGCACTTCAAAAAACTTACTAGTTTACACAGAACCCTTTGATTGTTAATGAAGTGTGTCAAAGTACTTATGTATTGTAATGTGCGTGAAGGCGTGCTAAACGAGAACAATTTAGTCAGTCAGGTATAGATAGTCTTTATTGATTCACAAATACTTCCATAATCCTTCTCGAGCTTTCCAACAGTACAAAGTAAAATTAGAATCCTTCACAATTTCTTCAGAAGTCAAGTTCATCATTAACTCAATTATAAGAAATG
Organism: Folsomia fimetaria; assembly: GCA_034695645.1. Classification (NCBI taxonomy): domain Eukaryota; kingdom Metazoa; phylum Arthropoda; class Collembola; order Entomobryomorpha; family Isotomidae; genus Folsomia; species Folsomia fimetaria. The sequence goes on from JAQFZJ010000087.1 coordinate 46,645, forward strand.
TCGTCACATCGTTTGGATTCCTGTACTGTTTGCCTCCTCATCTGAAAATATGCGTCTCTTCTACTAACTATTTCTACTACTTGTAATTTCGTATTAAAACAAAGAGACAAGTTTCACGCCTTTATTTGAAATATTTGATTATTCTGTCTCTGAACATGAGTTACATAATATATTCTAATTTGAAGAAGGAGTGTGAAATTAGTAGGCTTGATAGTGATGGTAATAAATACTCTCGCTCTTTTCTGCCTTCCATAATTCTCACGTCACGTCAGGTGAAATTAAAGTTTGAGGCGATTTGAGCTGACTTGTTGAATTGTTAACGAGTTGACAGTTACGAATTACAGTTACACATTACAAAGCGAAGAGAGAGAGAAAGTGAGAGCACTATTTCCAAAATTCCATCCATCCAAAAGCAGCACACAGTCTGTCTACTCAATAACTCCTCTGAGCTCAACCTGGGCTCATCCTTCCTAAACTAAAGACATATCAATAACAGTCAGTCAAACTAAACCAATTCCAGGCTCGTGACGTTTAAATTGCATGCACCCGTGACTAATTTCAAGAAAGGAATTTAATTGGTTCAGATTGGTTAGCTTAGCTTAGCTATATGTTTCAACTTATATATGTATAACACCAAAGTCATTGTCTTAAGGGTTAGAAAGTTAAATGGGTGGAAAAGAGGAAATTCTCTGCAAATGGAAAATAAGAGAATTCTTCTTCCTTACAATTGAAATAAGGTGTACAATGAATGTAGTCAGTCAGTCTCCACTGTTTAATAAAATTGGTGAGAGATAAATAAAAGGAGATAAATTATACCTACCTTCTCTCTCGTCCACCTTGCTTGGTTGGTTGGTTTTGGTGGTTGCTGGCTGGTTTGGCTTGAGAAGAAGAAGAGAAAGTCGTATTTCTCTACACAGCATTAGCTCTGAAATGAAATGAAAGTGCGTTGCAGTGTTAAACGCATGCCTAATTATAATTGGTGAAATGGGTACGAGAATAAATTCTCTAGTCATTCGTCTTCCATATATCTGTCGCATTCTTAACTCAACCAAGATGTGTTTTGGGATTTACTTAAGTTTTGCTAAAAGGAAATACGCGACAAGGTATAAACTTGCGGCGTAGGACGAGAATAATGGTGGGTTAAATGTACTGCTACCTACCTAGATTACCTGGTAGATTGGCTTTACGGCTGCTTTGATTGAGCGGAAGTTTAGTGGTGATGGTTGTTCCTTAAGCCTTGTTTAGCTTGCATGCGAAAGGGATGGTTTATCTTTATAAATGAGAAAGAAGAGACAAAATTAAAAACGTAGAAAGCACGAATATACTCATTTTCGTGGGAGGTTTATGTACAGCTTTGATGGATCTTTGAATTTAGGAAGATTGCAATTTAAAGAAAATCTTAAAATTTAATCTATTGGAAATGAATTAAAGTAGTTCATTTCAAGCTATGATGCATTTCTACTCTGGTTAGGTTGTTGGTCAGGCGGGCAGGTTACTTGTTGTGCACTTAGTCAAGGAAGGCGTCCTGTCCAGCTAGTATGTATGTGTGTATACAGTAATAGAAAGTAGTGGTAGTATGGGACAGTTTGTGTTGAGGGGATTAGTTTGGTCTTTGGAGTGGAAGGAAGGTGTTGAGAGGGAAAAGGAAGACAGATTAATACGGCTTTGTAATGGATTTCCTTTTTTATTCTTTCACAACTTTCTCTCTTTGTGCCACATGTGTCTCCTCTGCATCATTACCACAGCCACACAACACACTCTTTAATCTCTTCTCTCCACTTATCACTGAACGCACGAAGGCTATTATGACCCCGGTCGCGTCTCTTTGCAGAGTAAATACACGGCCAGCTGTGCCACTACCTCGTCGCCGTCCTCCTCGTCCTATATCTGTATACCACACCACCATCACCTTACTCGATCCTCTTTCTGCTTTCACTTGATACTTCTGCATTCTTCTTCGGAATTCTAGAGGCACACATGTGTGGGGTAGGGTGGGGTGGGTTGGGTGGTGGTGGGTGGATGCGGATGCACACGGAAATCCAAACCGGATTAATTCCGTCTCTTTTTCATGTGACAAAGAAGGCTGTGCTATGTATGTATGCTACTGCTGCTGCTGTTTCTTGCAGCTGACATCAAGTCTTCTTCGTCGTCGTTGTCCTCAGTTAGAAATTTCCATACCCCTAAAATATTGTTTTATATTATATCAAGAAATTTGAGAACAAAATAAAAACGACGACGGGGCTGGTTTATAATAAGTGTTTTCTGGCAGCCTCAAAACGTATCAATGGTTTTCCTTTGATGTCGTTAACCACGTTCACTTCCCTCGAATATCATCATCTCTTGTTCTTAAAGAAGGATCATTGCTGCTCCACCATCCACTACTGCTTCCTGGATATTTGTTTAGCAGTTGAACCCAGGATGAGTCAAAAGGCTTTATTCTTCCTCTTAAATCCCCTTTCTCTCTCTCTCACTTTCTACATAGGAGTGCATGGTGGTGTGTGGTATGGTGGGTATTGGCCAAGAATGGCGTTGTATGTATGTAGTATGCATGTATTGTATCCAACCATTCATTCGATCGCAACATTCCTTTGTTTAGTCGTCGTTCGTCAGTGATGAACCACTTCTTCTTCTCCTTTGGAGTTTCTCGGGCAGAAGATCCTTTTGAATTTTAGTTGAGCAGAGCAAAGTGAGTGAGAGTGAGCCTAAGCTGGTCACAGAATGAAGGTGGTTAGTTTCTTGATGATAATTTATTTTACGTCTGTTGTTTGTTCCCACTGCACTGGATGGAGTGGACTATGACTTTCTAGCCAACTGGCTCTCACAAGACGTTTGGTTTGGACAATGGAGGACAGACATGAAATTTTCTAAATTCTTTCACCCTTTTAACTACTAGAGTAATTTGTGTGGTAAAGATACTGAAATTTGTGCCAAAGGTGATCTGGGTAGCAATTAATTTAATGGAATGTTGTTGGTAATGTGTTTTGTTGAGAGTGGTGAAAGCGAATAGTAGGCCCATAGTGTTTACTATGTACGTTGTACATACGCAATGTTGTGGCTAAATTCGTCTTTACCTACTTTCTCCTGGTACAAAGTATCACTAGAGTCTGGAGTAGATAGTGGATAATATTTAAAACCTTACTAATTCCGTTATTTGGGGACATGTATGTATAAACCTGTCTTGCTTTGGTGTATAAATGAAGAGGAAAAAGTTGAAAATTTGATTTGATTAAATATCTTTACTTTGATTTCTTTTTTCAGACGGAGTGAGAAGTACGAAGAAGCCTTGGAGCATTTGGAAGAGTGCTTGAAAATAGATCCGTCTCACGTAGAAGCCTTACAGTATTTGGGTGCCTGCTACAATGTGCTAAACAAAACTCACGAAGCTGAAAACGTCTTCCATAAATTGATTAGTTCTGATCTTCCGCCATCCAAATTGCATACTAATTTCGGAGTATTTCTTGAAGAACTTGGTAAGTCGCACTACTACATTCAACCTCTGCTTCTATATCTTTCTCTCTCGCTTTAACTCGCCTGGCTTTACCAATCAAATCAAGAATGCCTTCTTCTTTCTCGTGTCCTCCTTCTACTTCTCACGAACGACTACGACATTGCTATAAAGTATGCCGAAAATTGGGAAATAGTTCTGCCAGCCATCTTACACTCTTCCAATTCAAGTTCAGCCTCCAGCAAGAATTTCTACTCTTGTGGTATTAGTAGGAGTAGTGGTGGTGGTGGTGGTGGTGGTGGTGGTGGTGGAAAATTATAACCCTCTGCACATTTCTCCAATTGTAACGGGACAAGTTAGTGTCCTTAATTGGGAAAGAAAGATACCTTTCCTCCACCTTCCTAACAAAGAGTTATGATCAGAGAAAGCCACCACTACAGTACCACCACCACCATCAACCAAGTATCATCATCATCATCATGAGAGAGAAGATGCACTTCTTGACTATTACAAATTCCCTTCATTTGCATTCCTCACCGTAGTTTGTCCACCCTTATCCTTTCATTAGTTTTAACAGATACGGTGTTGTTGGAGTATCATCCAGAGTAGAGAAAGAGCGTTTTTTATGGAAAAAATGTGATGACTCGATTCGATATAGTAAAAATGGTGGATAAAACATTCAAGTGGAAAATCAATACAATTTCTCAATTCGCAACTTTTGTGTAAATGTTAACAAAGTCATGTTGTGTTTTTTCTACTATGTAGATATGTAGGTAATGAACTTAGATTTAAAAGAAATGGCATAAACCCACTCCGTTACGTTCAAGAAAAATGTTTGTCATCATCGCATTTCTTCTTATAGTGGTTTGGTTTGGTTGTAATACCCAAATAGGTACGTATATATATAGGAGGATATATATGCGACGTGACGCATATATATTTATTTCTTTCACCTCGCACTAGTGACTAACTGGTTGGAGCAAGCGATCATCAAAAGTTGAAGAAAGCTAATGAGTTTTTTAAAGTGCGAAAACCACTTTCTCCTTCCAGTTTTTTAAAGTAGTGATGGTGGTGGGATGTAGAATTTTATGATTGCCATTGTCGTTCCACAGCTTACTTTTACTCTCTAGATGGAATAGGAGGACTTGATGATATTCACCCAGAAAGGACGTTACCGCACTTTTCAAAATTGGTCATCCTGCGTGAGTTTGAATTGTGATGAGGATGATGGTGATGGACGGTGTGCAAGTTATTAGTGAATGAATGTATACAAGGAAAAATAAGGGAAAAAAGGAACCATGATAAAATGAGGGGTCGTCATTTCATTCGCCGTCTCATTCTTCCCGATTTGACATTATTATTGTGGCCATCTTTCTCACATCCGTGTTCTCTTCCGTCTTACATTTCCATTTCCTCGATGGAACTATCTCACTTTTTTCATACACACACAGCTTCTTGTCACGACATCCCTAAATAAAGAATAAAGTGAGCGATGCAACCTCCTGGGAACGGTATCCATCCACTCTGCCACTTTACTTACTTCATATCCATGATTGCATAATTTGAATATAAGTATTCTTCCTGCATTGCTCTTACAAGAATGACAAATTCAACTAGCTTCTTATTATAATGAAGAAAACAAAACAAAACAGTCCGCATAAAATAAAAACTTGGGTTAAGTCTAAAAGTTCAAAATTCACGAACATTATTTCAATGTTAATGCTGATTTCAATATTATCGATAAACTATATCGATCAGATGCATGTTCGTGTACCACAATATACTCAATTTTAGTGTATTTGGTGATGTTTGCAATTTTGAATTCTTTCCTTGTACTGTGTGTGAAACATGATGTGCTGTGCTCCCACATATTATTATCATTGCAGTGAGTAAAGAGAAAGCATTGAAAGAAAGAAATTTGAGAGGGCTTGTCTGGATGACCAAAAGAGTTTCCCTGAAGGAACAAGCAGCAGAAGAAGAAGCTTTTACGAAACAGGGTTGGTTTTGTTTACTTTTTGTGGTGATAGTGGAAGAGGAGAGAAAGTCATGGGACGGATGGACGGACGGAGGACCAATCTTGCTGTCAGGCAGGACTGACGCATAATAACATATTGGACAACTACGCTGTTTGGCGGAGAAATGTCTTTGTGTCTTCCTTGTCCTCCGAGGTTCAAATGAAATTCTGAAATGGCTGAATAAATAAAGGTGGAGTCACGGGATGGATAAGTGGATACAATTCGATACAGTGTATACATATGGCCACATCTTAATACTGTATTTATGTATATATTCATTCGGCTGAGAATGATTCAGTTTTAAAAAGTCATAATTAGGTATGACAATTAATCATCTTAAGAATATGCATAGTGTGCTGTTACGTAATATCGTGATATCATCCGAATATATGGTTGGAAAGTGCCATAACTAGCAGCAAAGATCAATTACATACTTTGTTGAAATAGCTACTGCTTATTGCACATGGAATGGTCAAACATTACATATGAAGAGGCTTTCTCCTTGTCCACTTTAGAAAATTAAGGAATTCACATAAATTATCATTTACAGCTTTTCCCCTTATGTACACAGCCCTGCTTCAACTTTCAAGTCATCTCTTCCTAAACGAAATTTAAGCGCTCAATTTATAAACTTCAACGACCAGATCTAGGTTTCAAAAGCGGTCCACGGACTCTCATGGCACTCCAACACCCAACAAACAACCAAACCAAACCAAACCACCAACCAGCCTCCTCTCCTAATGGGCTTAAAATTAAGCTGAGTTTAGTTAGTTGCAATTTATGTTGACTGCAAGATATGAATGGAAGCAAACAAACCAAGTTGAAGATAAAATGCCTGCCACAAGATTTAACAGCTACATTGATCCTAAAATCATAATTGCAGGATTTATGCAAATTTTAAGCAAAATACCTTTTAAAAGGTATCATCTTCACAATAGTACATAGTGTGAAAATCCTTCTCTACTGAGTTTACATCTTAATAAGAAAGTCAAGTTGAATTTATGGATTTAAAAAAGAAGCTGAATTGGAAGGATGACGGGAGAAAGAAAGAAAGAAAGATAATATACTCATAAATGCATGGAAGATGAATATTTGAGTAAAAGTGAGACTGAAATAAATTGTATGACGACTCTTATGTATGACATATGTTTTATGTGTCCAGGTCTCACCTCCAAGGCTCTCACTCACTTCCTTCTGGCTCTGACCAAAACCTCTTGGGACGTACAGGCATTGGTACATGCGGCTAAACTAGCCTATCAACTCGGCGCTGAACAACTATTCCTTGAGCTATCAGAGAGGTATGTACTTACATATACGTGAATTTAGGTAGTGTATATATTCTGTCGCGCTAATTAGCGAACCCTGCACATTTCAATTATGACAATTTTCCTGTACTTATTTGTTATCGTTTTGGAAACTTGATGCTTCACCACTACATTGATTTTCCTCGCATCTGTACTTAGTACAGTTCAAGAAAATTGTATGTATTCTACTGACTAAGAGCATATACCAATCAGCTAAGCATGTATATTAGATATTACTATTATTAATCAGCAAATGCCAACTGCAGAGAATCATGCCATAACAGACTTTCGCCAACATGTCAGTTGAGAATATGTACATATTATATAGTGGCCAAACAGATTTCCTCCCTCCATAATAAATGGTAGTGTGGACTGCCTAATGGAATTCCAATTAGCATAATACGGCAATTTGTGAAATTCAGTTATGTTGCGTATGTATATGGTCGTAAGCTTGGTTGTTAGGTTTATTTTGTTGAGCTCGACTTTAGTCCGACTTGCTAATCACCTTCCAATCCCATTGGCAACATGCATGCAATTAATTGGCGATATTGTCAACTTCACGGCGGTGGCTCAAGACTTTGCATAGAATTTACCCTTGTAAATTCAGGTACATTTTACGTATCGTACATTCGCTTCAAATGTAAATCTTTAATTTGCCCTGGGGGACAGTTTCCTACCGATAATCCATATTAGAATTGTTTTTGTTGTGTTATTGGTACGTCCAATTCAATAGGTTTAGTCGAGGATTATAACAATTTGCAGAGATTTATTGCTTCTTATTAGTGCAATATAAATGCTTAATAATTTGCAATTGTTAACTTTGAAAGCAAATAAGGCAAGGTTCTTAAATTTTAAAATCCTTCTTTTATAAATCAGTATGAACTCAAATTGCGTTGAATTCATCAAACTTGAAAAAAAAAAAATTTTGATAATTGGGCAACATTTCTACAGTCATTGTCCGCGTTGGCGTTATTAGCGTTGGCTTCCTCTATTTTTTGTCAATGTTTGTCAATTTTTGTCAATTAGGACTTTTTCTCATCAAGCTTTCTCCTTTACTGACAATGAGTGGGAGACGGGATGAAATAAATATTCGTGAAAATGGAATTGATGGTACATTCACCTTGTGTCATCATCATTAAAATGGAATGTAAAGTAGTTTATCCAACTAATGGTTGGATTTAAACCCCAATTATGTGTAGAGTATAAGTTAGCTCTAAAAACTTATTAGGTGAAAGTATGTATATATACTTACTTGCTTTATTCTGTGCAGATTATTGAACATGAAGTTCGATCCCAGTGTGGGTTATTTGTTGGCCACAAGTTACATGGAGAAAGGAAAGTTACTGGATGCAAAGTTGCTGTTCGAAAAACTCTCTGAGGTTGAGGAATCTGATTCTTTCTACAAGATCCATTACGTAAGCCAACTTTATTTATTATTCCAATTCCAATCCCAAATTAATTTCCTAGCCGCCTCTTATTTCGCTTGATCTGTGGTTTGGGTTGGTGCATTCCCCACATTCTTATTCGACATAATGATTATTTGATCGAGAAGGAGTGGGATGGAGGCTGGAATTCAATTCCAGTTATTTAATAAATGCAGAGGAAAAGTAAAAGCTGGTTAAATTAGTTCATTGAGCGGAAATGTTTTATTGAGATCGATCCATCTGCCAAACCAAACCAAACTACCATATTTATTTATTCTATCTATGGAGAAAGTGCTATTATCAGATGTATTATCAATCTGGAAAGAATTTTGTGTTAGGGATTGGATATTTTTTGCATATTATGCTGATATTATTATTAATGTGCTTATTATTGAGGAGTAATGATAAAATGAATAATTATTAAATTACAGACTCAGCTATTGATGAGAGTACGTCGATGGTCGGATGCAGAATGGGCAATAAAAGGGATTGAGCAGGGTGACCCCAACTATCCAATATCGATCCTACTCTTGGCCCAAATTTACGAAAACTTGAACAAAACAATGGAATCTTACGATGTAATTATACTAACTTGTGATTTTAATTGAAATTATGTAACAAAAGTTTAACTGAGGCTGACAAAATGGAATTGCAACATCTTTTACTAACAAACAGACCATTGTGAAAAGAGAAAGAAGAACATTGTGGTTTATGTTGCAGGTCCTTCACTGCGCCATAGACAACTTCTGTCCACAAGAGGCCAATTTATGTGCCCAGTTCTACTCCCAGGTTAAAACCAAACTGTTTTACTCTCTTTATTCTTCTATATATACATATATACATATATATTATTCTATATATCTATTATTTCAGTTGGGAAATCTCATGCACACCACGGGAGCTCTACTCTCAGCTGCTAATGTATGTTAACTCGCATTAAATACATTTTCATAAATTTTAGACCAACGACCAACCCCTCCTTCTCCACTGCCTTGCCCAATTCCATCCAAAGGTTCCGTCACATTGTTTTGTAATCCGGATGTTTTTTTTAACCTTCTCTTCTTTCTTTCTCTCCTTGTAAACTAACCTGTCTACTAGCCTAGACATCGTATATATATACATACATAGGATAGAATTTGTGGAATGTTAAAACATGAGCAAAAAATCTAACTTGCCATCCAAACCCTGGTCTGGCCTGGTCGAAAAAAGGAAACGGAGGGACGGGGAGCATGTCTAAATAGATGTAAGAGGAAAAGCACTTGTCTTAAAAACCCAGGAGATTTTTTTAACACAGCTGAGTTGAAAAGAAGGAAGACTTTGTGTGTTGAAAGAAATTTGCAAGTTTTTTTCCAACTTAAAGCCAAAGAGGGGAGCAGAGAGAGAGAGAGAGAGAGGAGGATTTCTTTCAGCACTAACTCCCAGTTTGTTTGGCCCAAATGAAAGGCATGTAGAAAGTAAACTGTGTAATTCAAGAAGTTTACTCAGATAAGTTTTAATTAGTCTCAGTGAAGGGCTGGTTGGTTGGTTGGCTACAACTGGGAAAGAGCTCAATTAGAGAGTTGTGTGTGCACATATTCATTATCATAGGCTTAAAAATAAGTTTAGAAAAGGCCAACTCAACACACACACACACATTACCCATGTCAACTCGGGCTCTGTGTAGTCGTAGTCATATCATATCATACCAGAAGAGAAAGTGTAAGTATTAGTATTATGAATACTAAGACGAAATGAAGGCTGAGCAGATATGGATGGCTGGTTGAGTGAGTGAGTCACCCTCCACCCAACGTTCTCTCCTCTGCTCTGTATGAAATGAAATGAATGTCCGTACCGTTAAAAGTAACGCATGATAATTCCCTCGAGTCAGTCAGTCTACTTCGCGTCATGTTCAGATTATACGAGTACTAGGCGCACTAAGTTGATTTAAATGTGAGAACAGCTAGAGTCGACTTTTTGTTCAGAAATAGAGAGAAAGAAAGTGAAAGCTATATAGTATGAATATACACAGTTCATTCACGCAGGGTTAAAATATCTTAAATGATTTAAACTCACAATTATTTTCTGCCATAGTTTCATCCATCACAAGGGCATAGAGACTTGACATTAGAAACAATTAAATTTGCATTAGGTCCGGAAAAAGATGACGAATTGCTGGAAATATATGGGGCACGGGAGGGAGAAAGTAGAGAGAGAAATCGATTTGGAGTGCGTATATTGTGTATATGTGTTCTATTTTGTTTCGGATTTTTTGTAGAAATAAGTTTGCACGCATTTTTTCTCTATTTTGCAGTACTACGACATGGCAATCAAGTTCAACCCGGATTCCGTTCAAGCTCACACGAACATTGGAGCTATTTATCATCTCATGGTGAGTATTGCTTCCTTTTTTCACATTTTTCTTCTGCCTCTAGAATAACAACGCTCTCAAGTCCTAGTCACACACAACTAAGGAAAAGCAAGATGGACATTTTTTGTATAAAAATGTGAAAGTCGTCTCTTTCTCTCTCATCCCATTTTACTTGTTGTTGTTAGTGGCGGCGTGGCCGCTAACAGGTTTGTTATAATGCACATCTTGTTGTACCATCTGCACAAGACAGAAAAAATTGTTGTTAAAAGCCTGTTATAAAGTGAAGAGTCAATTTCACTATCCAACTTGTAAATGATGATGCAAATTGAAGGCAGGCAGCAAGGAAAATCGCAACACTTTTTTTATACTTTTTGACATCATTATTATTTGGAATTTGGAGGCAATCTAATGCATTCAATTGTGTTTCATTCAACTTACACACAATATTATAACTCATCCAATTGTAAATATTTCTTTCTTTGAATGGTTTGGAATTTGTTATTGCTGTAAAGATTACCAAGTTTAATATTTTATTAGACCATCTAAATGAGAGTTGGAAAAAAGGGTGAAGGAACCATCCCCTATTTACATCATTAATTTTTTTTCGGATTTACAAGAGTTTTATGTATTACTGCGGTTCCATACAATATTAAATGATTCAGGGATTTTGAAGAATGGTTCATTAGAGAATGTATTTAATAAATTGAAGTAGAAGTAAAAAACCCCATCAAACTAGACTAAACAAGAGACAGATCTACTTTGGTGGGGATACAAACCCCAATCTGAAAAGGATAATGTGCAATGTTTCATTGTATAAACTATTTATGGTGTTTATTGTGATGTTGGATGGGTAGGCACACATCGCAGACGTATGTGTTTGTGTGAAGTGCAATTATGAATGTCTTATTGAATATTTACTCCCAAGTGCACATAAGTTTACGCAAGCTTATGCGTAAGTAGTGCATCTGTTATAGTGTAATTAGCCCAATTGTACATCCATTCGTCACATCTGCTCGTATTTGTAATAAATGGTGGTTATGATTTAACATGTATGAACCAAAATATAAATCACAAATTCCATCTAAATAATATATCTTGATTTCCGTTTTATTTTTAACAAAGAATTCTTACCATTTCAAAAAAATTAATTAACATATGGGTATATATTCATTCCGTATTATATATTATATACATCTTATGGTTAAATGTTTTTTCGGTAGTTTCTTTTTTGTTTCGTATTTACGTATCTCATATTTATTTTTTTTTTTTTCCAGCCATCCTCCTAAATTATGTATTTGCCTTGAAGAATTCTTTTTTGGAGGACATGGCTTTGTTATTTTTTAGAAATACATAAAAAAACAAAATTTTCCACCCAAATGAGCTCGGGATAGTGCAAAAGTTGTGTATATATACATATATCATCATAGTTGGCGATTCTAAACCTCCAAAATAAAATCTTTGTATGTGTGGAGAATAGTACAATACAGTGTATACACGGTGCAATTTTTGGCTGAGAGTATGCCAAAGTTCTTCCCTGTTCTATCCTCCCCCTTTCTCCTTTCTCTGATAATGGTCTGTATATCTAATGATCCGTCGTGAAATTCACAGTCCTTGTCTTTCCCACACTCTCTCATCCCTGTTAGGCATTCGTCTTTGTCTTTCTCAGACAGAAGCAGGACCTCAGAGAGTCGATTTGGGAATGGTGGGCATGCTTTAATACGGACAGAATATATAAAGCGAATGAAAGTCGAGTTTGGTTCAATATCAAAATTTGACTTCCTCCTTCTTTTTCTGGGACTAGTGCAATGTCGGGTTATGTGTGTGTTGTGGATTCAATTCAATGGAATGAATGTGTAGTATATATATTTTGAGGAATACAAAGTCATTAGCCTTCTGCCCTCAAGCTGCTTTCTCTCTTCACGATTTGGATGGAATTTTGATCTAGAACACTAATGAGTTGGTATCAGTCCATTATTATTTATTATTTGACTATCCATGCGATCTCCTTTCATGAGGATGATGATGATAAGGAAGGAGAGGAGGATTATTACTATTATTATTATTGTTCATGAATGCCGTAGTTGTGGAGGAGGGGGAACCTCCTCCGCTTTTTGCAAGACAAGTAAAGGAAGGATAATGCTTATTTACAGAGGTGGTGCTGGGTTGTCGGCATACCTCATTTTTTGTTGCATCGTTAATCCAACATTAGATTGTTGCGTTTGTACTTATTTGTTTATGTAAATGTTGATGAGATGATTTTGGAATATTGTTGCATTTCATCCATCCATACAGACTTTTTGGCGAATTTTCTTCAAATGTGCATATAAATGTGTCGTCATTATTTGAGTCATATGTACAACAAGTCAATTCTTTTTGTTGAGCTCTGATGTGGCAACAAAATGCAAAACATTTCCTGGAAAAAGAGAAAAGATAGAAAATGGAGGAGAAGAACCCTTTTAGTTAGTTAGTCGGTATAGCAAGCAATGCAATGGCAATGTAAAATGCACCGAAGGAGTAGCAGCAGCAGCATGCACATCTTTCCATCCAACCAGCTACTCACTCATATTTATTGCAAAGATAAAATATTTGGATAATTTTAAACAAAGGAAAGTTTGGTCTGGAAGAAGAACAAGGGATTTGAGGGCAGAGTTTATCAAAAGTTCATTCAGCCGGAAGAGGTGATAGCTACACATACTAACAAAGCAATGGCAAAGGGAAAATCAAGCAAAGTGTGTGATGCGATTCAGCAATACAAAGTTCAAACACAGCAGCAGCAATAGTTGCAAAGGAAAGTAAAGTTAACTTTGGAAGAGTTCATAAAATATTATTATTTCCCACAGTAACACCCAGTTTCCTCAGCATATTTGCCACAAGTCAACCCACCAACAACATCCGCCGCACTAAAATGGTAGTAATGTAACTACTGCCTCTTATTCACCCTATGAATAATGCGGTTCTAGTTTATATTCACTTTTTTGATAAAAACAAATAAAAAGAATAGGAGGAAGAGGGAGAAGAAAAAGAAAAAATGAAATCATCACACAAATTCACATCAGTATGCATATTATTTGAATTTTTGAGTACTTCATTAATCGTTTTGTTTTTTAACCTGATATGATAACAAAAAGATATAGGCACCTACTTAAGTGCCCATTCTACCTACAGACTATATAATTACTGAATTGACTGCGAATTGCACAGCCCATGCATCATTATAACAATTCCCAAATAATTTACACACCCTCTTCTTGAATTCAAATGAAGGTGAAACTCATTATATTTGGGTTGGATGAGTGGTTCTTCTTCTCGTCGGACAATGGTTGTCAGATGCCGAACCTTAATGAACTTTCTCCCTCTTCGTCAGAGTCAATCTCCTTCTCCGTCCGTCCCTTCGTCTGCTGGCTGATCTATCCAACAACTTGAATGAGTTTGCTTGTCGATTGACTCCACTCAAGAGACCCGTTTCTCTACTCACACAAACTGACAGCCAGAACAACAAAACCAAGTTGGTTGCATGTAATTATAAGTGTTTGATAGGAAAGTAGTGTAGAAGCAGATTGGAATTGGATGGATGGGTGATTAACATTTCCCAAATTTCTCTCTTGATCATGATGATGATGATGGGGATGCAGATCTGTTGGTGAAATCAAATTGTTTCCCAGTTTAACTAAACTTGCTTGCTTGCTTACAGGCAGCCTCATTTTCCACTTTTGTTTTCAGACTAAAACTGTCAACAACCAGCAACACTCAATCAACTCATAACTGTTAAGTTAACTGTGTTGTGTAGATCTATGTTAATCATATCCATAAATACATAAATACATGCATAAGAGTGTATTATAGTTCACTGGGTTAACTACCTTTCTTTTACTATACATATACGTCATCATGACCGTTCTGTATTTAGTACACACAGAAACGCATGCATGATGTAGCATGTAATGTAATGTAATGTAGATATAGAGATAGATATATAGCAAGTACACAAAACTGGTGGAAAACACGAATCTTGCAAAGTACATAATATAGCCACCGCAGTAAGTAATGTGTGGTTCTTGTAATTGTAATTGCAGCAATAATGGGGAGAGAAAGGTAGATTAGGAATGTGTGGAATGCAAACAGGGTGAAAATCTCGGCAGTCGTACATACATAGTATTCCCCCGTACACGGTTGTTGATTCCGTGTATTTCGGCGATGTAAAATGGATAAAAGGTTAATTAATGCGATTAGGATATTCGGTACAAATGCCACACACACATTCACGCAAGCACGCAAAGGCAAATCTCGTTTAGACCTGGTATGCATGTATGTATGCATGTGGTGTAATTTGTGTAAAAGGGATAATTGGACTGGCTGGCTGCATATTATACCCACAATGATGATGCTCTACTATGTACCACTGCTCGCTCCACCAACACTTTCCCTCTTTCTTTCTTCCTCTACTTTTAAGCTTGCCGTCTAATAATAATAATAAGTAGAGAATTATTAAGCCCTTTGTCCACATGAATTATGCATGCATGCATAATACAAAAAAAGGAATAAACATTTATTATTATTTTACTTTACGGTTTATTTATTTAAATAGTCACCACTATGTCATCATCCAAGACAGCTAGGGCGAGTGAGTGGTTATGTAAATAAGTAAATGCATTGAATATAATATATATCAAATAATAATACATATATACATATACAAACTGGCTACTGGACAGGGAAGAAGGGGAGTCTGTGTAATTAGTCACCCGTTGACAACACATACTTCTGGCTTTATTCCAGTAAAATATTCTTGCAAGGAGAATAACCGCCGCATTCAGTCAAAAGTCAGTGTTGGTTGGTTGGTTGGATGGAAGGTGAGGAATTGCAAGGAACAACTTCACACAAGCATGACATGCATGCAAGAGAAATTATGTCAGACTCTGCGACGTTCATCAAATTGAAAAATCCATCTGCATTCTAATTTATATGAGGAGACAGGACCCAAGGGAATAATAATAAAGTTAAATTCTGTTCCGACTTCTTTACTACACTTACTTTCTTAATTGATGAAGGGCAATAACTAACTGTCCCTTCCTTGTCCTATGTTCTGATGATGATGGTGATGGTGTGTGTGTGCTTGATTCGTGCAAAGGAGGAATTAAAAGCCATGTCATGCCATGTCAGCATGTTTTAAAGGTATCATATAATTCTCTTTCTTGGGTTATTAATATTTTATTTAAGATGGGCTGCATTGGCTACCGATTTTCCGTCTTGTGTACACATACACATATACACTTTGTCATGTCTTGTTAGTTCATAGTTGCTAGTTTTCTACTTTTTCGATTTAAATTGGCTTCATTCCCTTCACACAAAATACACACACACATACACACATTCGCTGCAATTTGTGCTTATTAGTTGGTTTAGGTTATTGGATGGTGGTGGTTTATAGACAACATTTAACAAGCAACGCGAGGAGTAAATCGTCTCCTTCACTAAAACATCTCTTCTACAAGAAGGAATATGGAAAGAAAGAGTAGGGTAACACAACATGAGGAGAGAAACGCTGATTGTGCTTGTGTATTTCTATGTGTGTGGAAGAATGGAGAAAGTTTGAGGATGAATGAGGAGAAGGATGGAAAGGGTAGTATAACCGAAATGAGGTGGCGAGGTGCATAAGCAAGCAAATTGGTAACTGTCTCAGACTTAAAATCTAATAATGTCTTCGTAATAAGAGAAAAGTTGTTGAATTACAAAGTTCAATAAATTTGCATAGAACTGTCGTTGTTACTACTCACTCTTCCCTTTCTATGCGATTTCCTCCATTTCCGAATTAATTTTGTTGCCAAAGACGACTTCTTTCTATTTCTAATGTTGTGCAGTGAGTCAAGTCAAATTCGAAATCAGTCATCTTTTTGAATTGAATAGGAGAAGGGCAAGGGCACCATCATCATTGTCATACATATATGACTCTATTTTTCCATTCTCCTTGTTTGTTTCTTCCATGCTTTTTTAAGAGATACATAAACTTGAAGGAAAATAAGAAAGCAAGAATTTGTGTTATACAGACACAGGTATCATCATCAGCACCATCATCATCATCTGCTCCGGTGTATTTCCTTTCTGGGGAATAAACTTATAGCGTGAATAGAAATGAAATAAAATAAGGGTGGAACAGAGGAAGGAAGTAAATGGAGCTCGGCATGAGATCCTCGGATTGGTCGGGGTGATAAGTCTGCGGAAATTGAGTTGACATGACGGTCTGAGAAGTTGTGTCTCATTCAATTTAATGATACCATTATCACAATTCACAAAGCATAAATCTCCCACAGGCTGGGCGCACACAGCAATCTTATACCTTGTATTATTATTGCCATCATTGCATTCATTCCTCATACAAAATTTTACTGACTGCATGATATCATAATAATAATAGAAAGAAAGGATGGATGGATGGTTGACTAAAAGAATTTAGGGTTGACTGGATTCATGCAGTTTTGAAAAGTTATAATAACTCCAAAAGAAGCAGCCCGGCTGGACATACATACTTCCACTGATTTGGTTGTCTATAAGATTATGAACTCAGTTCAGTAAGTTTTGCGCCTCATTGATCATAATAATGTGACAACCTGTTATGTTATGTCTGCTATTCACAACGACATATAAGTTCCTATTCTTAGATTTATTATTACTGTTTCTGAGCATGGATAAAATCCATCCATAAAATTTTAACCAAAAATCCAACAATGTATCTGTACGAGTACATACAGTGATCCTAATCAAATCTTTCTTTTGTTGAAACTTGCACTATATATTCAAGCAATAAATCATGTAAAAATAAACAGTATAAATAAATTAAATAGCGTAAAATTGAATACATAACCCGATTCTAATACATACCTCCATGGTATTATGTTATGCTATTTGGTATTATTATTATTATTATTATTATTATTATATGTTGGAGAAAGTTAAGGACAATGATCTATGCTGTAGCGTGTTTTGTAGTGATTTAAACTAGAGGAATTTGAACCGTTTGATACCCCAGAGTTTGGAGATGAGATTGAGGCTGTGCTGTGGGGAGAACAGACCAGACCCCCTGCACCGAACAAATGATTACACCTTCTTCCATGTACTGGCATAGGCGAATCCACATAACGTTAGGCTTATTAAATGTACGAAAATAGATATATGTATACACGTACTCCACGTACTCATTTTCCATACTTACCGATTTGACCACCCAATTCATGTTTAAAATTTATCAATTCCATCCCACTTAATCCCCTCCCTTCGTGTTGATGGCGAACATCATTGTTCGACATTTTGTATTTCACTGTGGCGAAATGTGTCCATAAAGATCTTGCTTGGATCCTTTCCTTTGACCCAAGAAGAATACTTTATTTCAATTGTTTATTTGAAATTTGTAGCCTGTTCGGAACATGGTAGACAAGAATGGTATTTTATTACGGCAGAAGTATGCCAACCACCACCTTTCTTTCATTGGAAGACTTTAAATCCGTCAGTAGAGCAGTGTACAGAAATGTACCGGAATGTGATTGGTTGGTTGGGCTACTCTGAAAAAACATTAGCTTTGTTTAAATCCACACAAGATGTTGGTGATGTTGGTGGTGTTGGTCAGACAGACCTCTTTCTTTCTTTCCTTCATTGTAATAATGTTACCTTTATGTGCAATCATAAATACTCATAATACCAAGATGAAAGTGAGCCGTGTGTCTTGGATAACGACGTTGTTTCGTACTACTTATTGCTGGCCGTAAAAACATTCGCTTTCCACACTCACTCACTCATCCACTCACCTTATCCTATTCCTTACATATTTCTCATAATACATATCTAAGTATTACCCAAAAAACGAAATACTTCTTACATAAGGAGATGGTTGAGATAGCAAGGCGAGTTCAGTTAGCAGTTGATGCATATACATACATGCACATAAATATATTAGAAAGAAATTCACCAAGAAAATTATATTGATGCTGTGCAAGAAGACCATCCACTGCGCTGAGAGAAAGTTCAAAGATGGGCTGTTTGTATTTTATCCTTACTCTTTTCCAATTTGTTTTAGACGTGGAAAAGGATGTAAGTAAAAAGCCATACACAAATGCTATGTAATGTTGAGTTGAGTGGAATACATGTGTGTAATTTGTTAGGATGGTAATCATAGTGTAATCTTCTTCTTCTCAAAAATGACTGTGAGATGAGGGCGGTTCAACTTAACCTCTTTTTTCAGGTTCAACGTGGGATTATCAAAATTGGTTTGTAGGCGTTGTAAAATAATACTGAATTGAAAGTCATAGGTTTCAGCATAATTCATAATACGTGCTTTCCAAGAATAATATGAAGTAATTGCAGTAAAGTTGGCAGTTTTTGCGAGTCCGGTAATTGATGCATTGTGGCAGGTACATAATAAACATGTTTTACAGAATAGGATTTATCTGCAGGTATAAATAAACCCTGTTACAACACAACCTCAAGCTGAGCAATTTTCTTTTTTTTATAATTTCACCACCAGTTTGTTGGTCCAAGAGCCCTTTGATTTGATTTTATAGTATGGTTTTGACTTTGACAAGAAGTGTGAAACATGAGAAAGGTGCCCATCAACCAGCACCAGTACCAACTACCTACTTACCAACCGCAATCTCGTTTCTTCGTATTGCAGAACAGAGCATCTCTATCATCCGTACTACCTAATACATAGTATATCTTATGCTATGTGCTATATACATAAGCAGTCGTAGTTGCTGTCAGAAAAGTGAAAGGGCAAAGATGATGGCAGGCAGGCAGTGTAAGGTCAAAAATAGGAGAGAGTGAAAGATCAAAGTTTATACTTGCATGTGAGGGATCATCTGTCTTCCGCACTCGCCTACTTTGAGTTTCCTCCAACACCAAGAAACATCCGATTGGGATCAAATCGCTTGATCAGGCAACCAACTCCATCACCAAACACCACCACACTCACTCCTCTCCTGCCACACAAGATTCCAAAAAGGGTTGTGTTGAGGAGTGTGGTGGAACGTGAACATGGCAGGTAAACTTGTTGGTTTCCTTTGACCTCACTGTTTTTCTCCACTTTCCCATCAAAGATCACAGGAGAAAATGCACACACACAAGAGC
The DNA here is from genome assembly GCA_034695645.1 of Folsomia fimetaria. NCBI lineage: Eukaryota > Metazoa > Arthropoda > Collembola > Entomobryomorpha > Isotomidae > Folsomia > Folsomia fimetaria. The sequence continues at coordinate 66,294 of JAQFZJ010000087.1, forward strand.
AAATGCTTTCACCAACACCACCAACCACATGCTTTATATAACTTATACTACGAGGAGAGTAGAAGGGATTGGAAATCAGTGAAGTACGAAACCAAAGGGATACACAGGCAGACATGCTGTATTGTATCATGGCTGTAATATTTGGTACGAGGTACCAGAATTCACGATTTTGACGATTCTGACATCACAATAATAGCAGCAAATCATAGTTATTTTGATGGTTTTAATTTAATTGTGTTTTTGCATTGATATCAATCAGTGAATGATAGGTTAAAGTTTGGTTAAATCAGATATAATTTTGTATAATGACTCTCATCTTGAAAGTTATTATAGTGTTAGGAAGAGGAGTGGTAGTTTGATTTCGTTATTACTCAATGACTTCTACACATGTCTGTTATTTGTTTGAAAGCCATAAACAAGAGTGAAAGGTTGACAATTTTAATTGCAAAGTCTGGTGATGATGACTATTGCGTTTGTTGGTTTATGTGTAGCCATTAATGATATAGAATTTAAGTATACCCATCAATATTGGAATCTATCATTAAACTGTGGGTTTGATAGAAGTGTTGTATGCAAGGTTTCGTTTATGCTACTTCTATGGAATTTATACCAGTTTATGCCACTGATGGTATAAATTGGTATAAATTGGTATAAATGACATAAATCGGCATAAATTGGTATAAACCAAAATGGGGTTAGTTGACACAAACCCATTACGCTGAACACCATAAGGTTGTCTGTTGCAATTATCTTTCTTATTTGACTACTTAATGATTTCAATGGGACCAGATTCATAATGTGCATAAAAGGACGAAGATTTTGATATATTATAGTGCAGTATTTCAAAAACTTATCATTTTCCATTGGTTTAGCACTGTAAACCATTTTTTAAACATGGGCGTATAATATATCAAAATCTTCAGAATTTTGTCATGATTGCGATAATAAACATGTTTCATGTAGATTATACCAAAACGTTACCAAATTGTTAAGATAATTGTCAATTGATGTCAATAAATGTCACTTTATGCCAGGTGGTTTTTATTAATTTATGTCAATTAATGCCACCTTTAATTTATAGCAATTTATGCCACTTTCTGCTTAGTGGTATTTACCAATTTATGCCACCTAATAAATACCAGGAATTTATGCCACCCGAAACCTTGGTTGTACCACACAATTAAAATGACAGGTTTCCATTTCAAAATATTACACCTTCTTCTGCAAAGGCAATAAATTGTGATCTGTAGTGTCAATAATCCGTTATTAATGACATATGTATCAGTATCAGTGGTACCAATATTCAAAATTTAATGAATAAATGCACACCCATATGCTTCATTTATTTTACTCATCCTGTTACCTGTATAATAATGATGATAATGAGAATTGAGACAAAGGATGACGACGACAATGATAATGATGATGACGAGAAAGACATTTGATGCAATAAACTGGAAGATGTTGTCTATTTCCTTCCGTGCATGGAAATAAGTCCTAATGAGCACACAACATGAATTCAGTCAATATGTATGTATTCCACCGTTTACACACAATCTCAATATTGTTTAGCAATGAATGACTCACTCCCTCATCATTAATTCACATACTCCTCTCCCTCATCAATCGGAACTCGGAAGTACTTAAGTACTCTCATATTTATGGAGCTGGTGGTCCGTATGTTCTGTGTTCTGTTCTACGTACTTACTTCCGAGATAAATACAATAAATGACAGCGGTATATACATACAAATAAGCATCATAACAATATTTGAAGAAAGTCGCCTGGTCAAATATCAAACCAGCTTTGTCGTTTCTGCAATGGTATAAGAAATCTTAAAAAATCATGCTATTCTATAGAAATCATTTCGTATAATAAAAGGACTTGAGTAATGCCACAATATTTTTGTTTAACTGTAACTAATAAAAACTTTGTTGTTTAATTTTAAATATAGAGCAACTACAAACAAGCCGAGTTCCACTACCTCGCCGCATTATCAATCGAACCAAAGAATGAAGTCGTATTGGGAAACATCAAAAAGTTGGAGAGGGCTGCAGCCATGCCTGCCACCGTGATTCCCACCACTCACACTCATCATAATAGTAATCGCCCCCACCAACAACTACTCCAACATCCCCACACCCACTTTGGGCGATCGCTTCATCATCATCCAAATCCTCATAAATTCCACTTCTCATGGCGGTAGAGACTGATAAGATGATCGAGTACGGTGAGATTGAATGAAATACTGACTTATAATAAGTCCACATACAATCAAACAGGCCAAAGCTTCCAATTAAAATTGCAATGACGGTACATGAAGAACCTTTGGTTTCCCTGTAAGCAAGAGTGGGCTAAATTATTACAACCACCACCACACTTTCTTCGAGATAAAGTCTCTGTCTCTGTCTATTTCCCTCACTTGCAAAGTCCCTCCTTCGATATTATTCCAAATGGAAAATGAAATACGTTAACAAGAAGGAGTAGCGAGTTCTATAGTGTCAGTCGACTGAATTCAATGGCACAACATTAATTTTATCTGGGAAATAGAATCCAATATCATTCATTTATTCTGTGGCTTGGATAGGCTTGCCTTCGTGGCTGGCAATGTTGAATGAATATAAATTGATAAGTGTGAAGAAATCTTTGTGGAGAAATTCATATCGGAACATTTGTCTTCGTACACACTAATTAATAACGGGAGTGAAAGGGAAAGTCTGTGGAGACCATCTTTCATCATTCATTTACCCATCCAGCCATCAGTAAATCATCATTATCGCTCTCTTTTTTATAGAGGAAATCAAAATAAAAAAATATTTTGAAGGATTCCCATCCACAGAGAAACGAATTATCTTTATATTCATAAGAGTACATCTTTGACAAACCAGTAAGTAAGTCAATATATTTCAAAGTGTTTAAAAAAACAAAAATAATTAAATGTATGTGCATTTCAACTTATGTCAAATATCTAATATTCGGTAACAAAAGTATTATCGAGACCAATTTAATATTATAGTTAAATAATTAATTAAGAGTCAAAATTGTTTCTAAATCATTCTAATATTTTTATCTCTTAAAATAAATTAGTTTATAAAATCAAATCATTTCCAAAAAGTTGTGCATAATAATGAGCTACTCTTCCCTGCTTGTCGTATTTTCGTTGCTACCTACTTATATATTATTTTGTGGAGAGAATTTATCTGCTGTATCTGTTCTACTACTGATAAATTAATTAACTTTCTCTTCTTCTTTCTCCATCCAACCAAACCACGTAAACGAAACAACTACACCACATGGATGTTGATGATGATAATACAATTATTTATTTGTGTGTCTTTACTGATACGTATTCTATTAATAAAATCAAACAGAACTTGTTTTCGCCATTCCTCAGCTACAGATCCGCACAAAGAAGAATGTGCAGTGAACCATAAAATCAGGCCAAACTTTCTCTCTCCCAATTATTTGGAATCATTTTTATTTCTTGGGAAAAGTTTCCTACAGATTCATCATTATAATAGTTTAAGGGTTATCCGCGTATAATATAATAACTACACCATTATGAGTTTAACAAACATGTCAAACTTTTTGGTTACGTATCATCTAAGTGCGTATATAGTTACATAAATGCTGTAATTGTGACGTTGGTTTGTCTTGTGTACATTAAATGTATAGAAATTTTATTACCCAGCACAAAATAACAAAAATAACAAAAAAAGGAGATGTCAAATAAATCAAAGTCAATGCATTGTGATGAGGAGGATATATTTTAGCTACTGTGTACATATAAATGTAGCTACAAATCCGTTTAAAAAAAAGCTAAATTGAGAGAGTTTGGTTGTGAAGTTGGAGATATTTTTAAAATCTTGATCCTCTCTCTGTGTACCTTTTAACTACATAAGTAATTGTCCAACTTACCTGCGAATAAGTTTGTAATAAACAAAACCTGTGCATAAAACCCTGTAAGATGAGAAAAAGGAATTACTATCAAAATAAAATACTACATAAATGGACAGCCAAATTAATGTGTGTCGTACACGTATTCATTGTTGTAAATAAGATGATAAAAAAATTATATGTCAATTAGATTAGTTGATCTAAATAATTATAAGTGAAATCTAACAAGTTTATTCGTTTATGTATAATAATACTAAATAAGAAATAAGTAATACTTTTAGTGATGGATTTTTTGCCAAACTTCGGCTGTTGGAAAGAGTAAGAGAAAAAGCTATTTTATGCTCCATGTGTAAGTTTACTATTATGTATATTATGCTTAAGGATGTATTCGTACCTAGGTGTTGCAGCTACATATGTATGTACACCAAATGAACCAATTACAAAAAATTAGTATTGCATTTATTGGAGAAAACCTTCTTTCCTACAAAAATATCCGCTATATTTGTATCTCGGATAGAAAGAAATCAAAATGTGAAACTATATTTGACCACCGTGAACAAATAACATTTATCCCATTTATTATTGCAATCACTAGTTTTTAGTGATATGTATTTAATAATCATCAAATTGATGTTTACTTTATACTACACAATTTATTAATGTATTTGTGAAACATGTATTGTAAAATTAAGTGTAGAGAATTTTTAGTAGTTGAATATCTTTAGTCTATATATGTACTTACTATGTGTTGTAATTTTTGTGAATAAAGGTCGAGCTTCAAACATGATAAAACGTTACAGGTTTTTTTATTTTTGTTTACTAAAACAAATTTTGCATCATCAACCACTCATGCTAAAAATTCAGCAAACTATGCGAATATGCGAATTTATGATTATATCTAGTTTTAACCAGAGTTGTTTGATATAGTCAACTTACAACGCTACGAGAAGATGCTGACTATACTATGTATACTAACCCAACATTTATAACCTGAGTATGCGTATGTTGAAAAAGGGCAGTCATCAGTAAAAGGAGGAAAATAAGGTTTTGCAGTTCATCAGACTGACCGGAGCAGACAACCATCAAAATAAATCTGCACCGTGAATGGAGGATACCTCGGTTGAATGCATTGCAAAGAGAAAGCGCTGAAGGCGAAGAAAGTAGATTCACAAACAAACCATACATACCACACCACAGGCAAAGGAACACTTTGGACAGAGAGTTAGAAAAAAAGATTCATTTCTTTCTTATAGTAAAAGTCGGTTTTGTTCATCCGAATCTGATACTAAATCCCTGATTGGGTTGGGTTTCAGCTTATCTTTTGCTATTTTTTCTTAGGGGAAAATGGAACACATTTTTACTAAAATCAAAAAATCTCACATTTTAAAAAATTTCATATATCTGTAATCCTTAATTTTGTTGCTAAATATTAATTTAAATCTGTAATAGAAAATTTGCTTGATGACCCGAATTTAGTTCAAACATATAACTTATCATCACGAACCGTCTAAACTCTCCATCCGCAGCCTTTGCTTTCATAACAAATAGTAATTGATATCGCAAAATACTGTTAACATTTGCCATGATGGAAGAATAAGAAGAGATGAGGAATACGATACGATTACAAATAAACAGTTCTCTCAGAAAGAATGGAAAGCAAATCCAAAAAGAAGAAATGGAAGATCTTAACAAATATGTATACAGCAAACTTGGCCCACAAGCATTCCTCAACTGTAATAATAATCCGCTCTTCTCTTTTTTCTTTCCTTTGATTTCTTCTCATCCTCACTTAAGCCTACAAACAAACTTGTTCCAGGATTTTTTGTTTCTTTCCATCTAAGCGGTTTACACACACACACTCTACTGCTTATACAGATAGTATAATAATGATAAGACTTCCTATTTCTTCTCAATTTTCTTCATATCAGGTTGTAGCAGTGCATGAAAGTGGGAGGGGTATTGGCTTATTGCATTTCATGAATAATCCATTTCCGGGTGTAAATCTTAAATTTTTGCTGAGACGTTTTATTTACACCGACGGAAGTATATGTATGTATTCCTTGGCCTCTCTCTCAATTTGGGGAATGATTGATATATGACATTTCTAAAATTGGCGAAAGAAAG
>JAQFZJ010000088.1:0-72195 GCA_034695645.1 Folsomia fimetaria
TTATGAGAATACATTCTCATGATAACGCTTCCCAAACCCGCTTCCACCGTTTTGCCACGGCGAGACGGGGGAGGAGGACGGGGGTCGGAGGCTTGTTTTCAATTTGGAATCTCGCCTTAGCATTCTTTTTTTTTAGGATTTTTTATGGTATCATGTTGATCTATATTATATCTGTAATGAAATGATAGAATATTGTATTATTGTATATTTTGCAGGAGAACATGATTTGACCATTGAAAATGAATTTAGGTTGGAAATTAGGATCTTCAGGAACGCTGGACAATTTAAAATTATGGATAAATTGGGAACAAGTTGAGAAAGGTGGCATCGGTCGGCTTTCACTTAAGTGAGATGTGAACTTGAGATTGTCTCAACTTTCCCGTCCATCCAAAAATCGTAGTGTATGGCCATTGCCCATTTTTTGTTCATGTAATTACTAATAAACTATACTATAATTTGCTGTACAATATGGGACAAATTATCGAGGACTTTATTAACACTTTCAATTTCTGTAAAACAAGTAATAAAATACAGCGGCGCATTCTTTCTACATAAGGTAATGTTTTACATAAGTATGTAAGTTTTTTACATAAGTTTTCTACATAAGTTAATGTTTTGGAAAATATTGTCGTCCTTGACAAAACAAATAAGATAAAGGACACACCTAAGACCAAGAGGGAAGAAGAAGCTTCAGACCCTGCGAGTAGATTCCTTTTTCAGATTACAAACAAGAAGGATTCATCAGTCAGTGTCTCTTGCGAGAACGAGTTGATAAATTGTGGACCTGGAGCACTGCGACTGTTGATGGGATGAATAATTCTTTTAAGAACGTGGATGCCGCAGAGCTTTTTTTAAGCATTTCCGGTGAAGGCCATTACTTTAAGCATTGCAAAACAGTTAAATTAATGAATACAGCTGTAGGTGTGAAAGTTGATTCCTGCAATTTTGCCATTTGAATGCATTTTTAAAATTTTATCTTGTCACTCATTTAATTTATGTGAAGAATATTTTAAACGAATTGTGTTGTGATCCAATGTAGAAGTATCGTTAATTAATTAACACATCGTAGCCTGATAGGTTTAAATCAGTATTAATTAATTTGTCATAAATAAAAATAGATATGTTTTGTAAGTTAAATTCTTTGTTTTTTCTGTACCTTCTCGCATTTATTAACAAAATTAATTTTCTCCATATCACTAATTGCTATACCAAACATTCTGTATTATGACATAATTAATGACATGTATAATTTACAGATGCATTATCATTATAATTATTTTACTTAATTAAGGTTTCTCCCTCTGAAGGACATATGCCCAACCCTAGCATCCACCGGGCCCACCCTTGTTTCACATTTTGTAAAATATCATAGTAATACTACAACTAAAGATAACTAAAGATAACAGCATAATATCTTATTTCTCTTACATCTTTCTCAAGTTTTGTACATTCATTTAAATTGAGAGTTAATTTGTTTTTGACAAGATCTGTATGACATATTTGTACGTACGTTTTTGGCAGACTGGAAATTAATCCAAAATATCACAAATCCAAAGCTTCGTTTTCTTAAAAATTAAAATACAAAAATATTTTTATTTGCGGGGCACTGTCCTCGCAAAATTTGGGTAGTACTCTCCCAGTAAAGAGTAGAATCTTGTGTCGAATTTTTTCATTTTTGCGCTTGGCCGACCTGCTACGTTGGAGATTTTTAGCGTCTGCAATATATTGTTTTGGAATTTAGAATGCTTGTTCTGACAAAATCGAAATCGTAAAAATATTTATTCACCTTTACAACGTGCCAATATTGTTGGAATGTGTATTCCAAAGTACAGAGCATTTCTTCAGCACATTTTAATGGTGTTGGATCATTAACTGTTAGGCGTTTGTGGAGTTTCAGCAAATTTGATTCGTCATTGGACAAGAGTTCCTGTATAATGTATAGATATTATGACAACACGAATTAGATTATTCAGTTCCAAAATGATTCGTGCAAGATATCGTCATTATATATTATCTATATCTTACCCAACGCAAGGCCCTTGTCAGTTCAAAAAACTCCAACTCGTTTTCTAGCCGGAAAATTTCGCTTAAAAATTTACAAGCTTTAAAAAACTCCACTGGGTTAGTATGGATGCCATCGACTTCTGGGTTTCTAATGTGCATTTGACACTGCTTCTGAGGATCAATGCCATCAGCTTGAGTTCTGCAGCAATTGCAGTAAAATGACCCATCCGGAATGCCAGACAATGCCGGAATGTGACATCCCGGGTGAAATACTTTTGCGCACCCGTCGCAACAGATAAGATCACCTCCGTCACGACAAACAGCACAGTAATCTTCATGGTCAGACTCATCCAAGGTTGTCGACGTGCCTGAAATATGTAAATAAATTGTACTATGTAATGACAATTTATTAACACCAATAACAATATCCCATTGTGTCGATAATAACTTACAGAAAGAAGTATTCTTTCGAAACTTCTCCTTTGCTGTTTTTTCTGATTGTTTTGATTTCTTGACAGAAATGAGGCTAGAGGATACAAATTCAGGATCAAGCTTGCGTTTGATTTCCCGTTTTCCAGGAAGTCTGCAAAATGAATGAATTATTAACATGACTTATAAATAATATTGACCTTACAATACATTATGTCATTACAAATAGTAATTTACCTTGAGGTTGGAGAGACAATAGGAAGTACCGTGTTCCGATGAGTTTTAAGAGAGCCACTTTTTTTCACACAACGGGAAGTGGATGCGGTAGTATGTAATTCACCATTTGGTCTGAGAAATAAATAACAGTAGTACAATGACATGACAATCAAATAAAAATAACCACCAGATAAAATTACAACTTACATAATGTTCTTTAGCTCGCTTTCATCTACAAAGCATATCTCTTGGTCTACACTTCTATCAACGATCTTTGTTTTTCGACTGCGTTTCTGTGGTTTTTCTGCTTTCGTCATTCCTATCAAAGTGGGTTTCAGCTCAGTCTTGATTATAGAGAAAAGTTCAGATTTGGAATCCAGGTTGGTTGCAATATTGTTTCGCATGCCAACAGCACATTCATTAGTTAAACGTGGTGGAACAATTTCAATCTCAGTTTTAATAGGGGTAGGGGTCCAATCCGCCAAATCTGCTAATGGGACGATAGATATTTTAGAAGTTATTTCCTCACGCCCATCAACTTCTCCATGGACTGATTCATTTTCTGATGCGTCAGAAATATCCATATTGCCTCGACCGTATAAAGTGTTTTTCTCAATAAACTGTCGCAGCTTTTCACGTCCTTCGTCTGTGTCCACATAAACGTCCAAAATTTCAACGTATTCACTGTTCAGCGGACGCATTGGCTCAGCAAATTGACTTATTTCTGTCTTAATATCTTCACCGTCGTCTTCCTGATCACCATTATCTTCATCATCCTCTACAACTTCAATAGAAAGCTGGGCATTTCCACTGTACTCAAGATGAACTGGATGATGAACGTGGGGGTAGAGACGTGGTTTCACGCCAAAGCGTGTGGGGTCTGAGGAAGTGTGGGCATCTGGATTTGATTGAGCGGGTAGACTTGAGTTATTAGAACTATAATGTAAATTGATATCGTTTAGTGCATTGGTGCACATTTGGGTTTTTGTCTTGGTTGTAAGTATAGACACGGCTTCTGACGATGAACAGCTTCCCATTGCCACGGCTTCTGACGATGAACAACTTCCCATTGCCTCTGTACCTATATTATGCGTTCAATTTAAGTCTAGATCCATATGATGGAAAACAGGTAAAAATAATATGTATTCGCCTGTACCTTGCATCTTCAAAAAATCGCGTATTAATTTCTCGTTTGCTTCGGCCCCGTCCAGTTTAACCTTTCTCTGCGGCGATCTTTTTGCAGAGGAATATGATATTGTACAAATATCAGATATACCTAATTAAAGAGAATCTCAATAAATAGGTATTCATGGATGGATGGCAAATACATTCCAGAAAATTTCTGGCAGAAATAATTACCTTTTCCAACTGTTATATATGCACCCTTGTTCATCTTCAAATTTTTATCAAGCTCGAAATATGAAGAATTGTACTTCTCCATTGATTTCATCTGGCTAGCGTGGGCTGACTTTACAAATCTAACAATTTAATAAAACGACATTTTTAATGGTTTCTGTTCATCAAATTATGACAGCAATTAAGCTAATCTACCGATAGCACTTCAACCATTCCTCTCCTGCAACAAAGTCGGATTTTTGTGCACGCCACGAAAGAGACTTGAGTAATTCTTGATACTGAAGAACGCTTTGGCTTTTACGGTTGCACTCAGAATTTTTCAATCGAAGCAAACGAGCGGTCTCTTCTATAATAGTTTTAATTTCTGATCGTAGCTCATTCTCTCTTGCGAACAATTGGGAGAGTAAACTGTAATTAGCAACAAATTATAATTTATTGTCTTGATCTTGATTACAAAAATAATTGAAAGTTTAACTTACATGGACAATTGGAATCGAGCTTCCTCCTCCAACTCTTCTTTCACTGTGGTCGACAATTCTTTTATTTTATCCTGAATCTCACATTGCTGTTTCTCACATGACGAGACCAGTTCTCTGTGTAAATTGAATTATTATTGCTGGTCAAGGTTATCATGACAGTATAGTATGTTAATTACTTAATATCCGTCCTAAATCCTCCAACATCCTTTTTCACGTTCTCCATGGCTCTCTTCAAATCTCTCAATTTTTTACATGAACAATGGACAGGGATGCAATCCTGACACAAATGTTGGTCATGTCGGCCACAGTATGCGAGATAGGGTTTATTATCGTGTTGTTCGCACGTCAAACTGGCTTCAGTAATTTGTTCCAATTCCGGGTTAATCTCAATTGTTTCATGACCCCTCGTTTTTTGGGAAAAACAATGATGCTGCATTATAATTAACACGGATTTCATGATCATACTCGCATAATAATAATACATAATTTTTAACAACAAACCTCTGAACATATCATGCACATGTATTGATCACACTGCTTGCAATATTCTGATGCGTACCCTTGCCGGATGCACAATGTGCATAACTGTCGCTTATGATCCGGAACTACAAATTCAAACGGATCAATCAACATTGACTTACTACTTTCCTTAGTAATCGTAAGCTTCGTGGAGCATGTTATACAAGCAGCTTGCCCTACATTTAGTAACATTTAGTAATTAATTAATTAATTCCAGTTATCATAAATTTGTTTGGAATAAAATCAATGATTTCTTACAGCTTTCTTCCCCCGGATGATCATACTCATTGCCACAAACGGACTCAAAACAATCACCCTCACACAAGACATGACAGCATGGTAGCAAAACAAGTTTATGGCCCTCGTAGAATTTTAATGGGTTGAGGTCGTCTTCCCAACAAACTGAACATTTAGCCCACTCTGGCCAGCTCATCTTGCTATAAAATCAATACAAAATTAATTAAAATTTATACGTTCTTTTTTAACTTGGTGAAGAACGGAAGAGAGTAAAAAATGAAATGTGGTGTGTTGAACTTGAACGGAGAAGTGAGGACGGGACGGAGTGAGAGCAAAGCGAGTGAATCTGGCTGGATTGGATTTGCAACTACCCACCAAAATTTGGACAGGTGGCGGTAGCAAATTCCAAATGGCTGCAACTTCTCTCATTTCTTATTACATTTCAAAAACGTACTCATTTTCTGGAGATGAATGTACCGAATACAATTGGATTTAAAAAAATGAAATGTTAAAATCTGATTATATTGAGATATCATCAGTTGCAATCAAGGGAGTTTTAGCGTTAATATCCTCTCTTCTTCTGTATAACATACAGTACACGATTTCTAACTTCGAATATTGAATATGTGACCGTGAAATATGCAATGAATTATTTATAAGGGAAGGCCACTGTCCATAAGCACAAGCAAGCACTAATTTTGCAAAATCTATTAAGTTTGCTACCTTTTTTTTCTTGCTTACCGTTTTATGTAGGGCTGCTGCTCTCCTCCCAACAACTCCAAATTCCTCAAAAAACTCATCTCGATTTACTTTACCTAATACTTTAAAAAATAAAGCAGTCGTAGAATTCAAGGGAATTCTCAGCTTAGAAGGAAATGCAGACTGGAAAAGAATTATTTTTCTATATGCTTCAAATTGAAGACTTCATTCAATAACCCCCACTGACTGATTAACTGGAGAGCTGGACAAGCAACCATCAGATACAAAATGGGTGACGGCGTGAAGATGAATTTTGAATGGATCGCCACACTGACTGATTTCAACGTTCAATGCAATGTGAAGATGAAGGCTGAGCAAAATGACATGAACATGGCAAATTTATATGTTTTTTATGTTGTTTATTATTTGCATTTATTTACTTAGTCCAATTGTTAGGAAGGAAATGTCCCTGTTTAATTTTGTATATCAATAGGAAACAATATTTTTAAACAATGAAATTCGGTATAAAATTCAACAATATATTTATGTTAATATTGGACTTCAGTCACCTTTGTTCCAGGAGAAAGTAGGAATGAAGCTTATGCAATGAACTTCTGAGTTAGTAATGTGTATGCACACATAAATAATATTACCACACCACAAATTATATCATATCATAAATTGTGTTGAAGAAAATTAGGTAGTCTCAATCAGAGTTGTTTTGAAGCAGATAATTCGGATGGATTGATATGGTTAATATGTCTTCCAAGGTGGCTTTTTATGGAGAATATCAGTACAAGGGACATCCTTCAACTTGGGATGAACACTTTTCTCATGCCTTGTCAGATTTATTTTTCGAGTGAAATATTTGAGACATTTGTCACAAAAGAATTGGTTTGTGAAGGGCTTTGTGCGTAGTCATCAGGTTACTACTGATGGGGTTGAATTGTTGTCCGCACTGGTCACGACCTTTTCCTCCCCGGTGTGGACATGGAGATGGGTCTCAAGAATAGAAGGGGTTCTAAAACGATGTATGCAAAAATAGCAGGAGTGTTGCCAACCCTCTTCACTTTAGCTTTCTCCTTTGCAGTCAAGTGAACAATAAGACGATGTCGGGTCAAGTATTTCATTTTAGAGAAACATTTCATGCAACTTGGACAGGCGTGAACTTTCCGCCTTTTGCAGGAATTAATATGTACGATGTTATTTTTCTTTCTCTTGGTTAGCTTATATTTATTGTTAGTTTTTGAAACTTGCTCGGAAAGACCTGCCATGTCTAGGCGGGTTGGTAAGTGTGGTTCGTTGAGGTCATCTGGAGTGGGAGTTGAAGTTGCATCATCCAAATCCAGACAACAGTCCATAATAACTTCCTCCTCCACCTTTTGTACGGCGTCACTTTTGGAGCAGCAACCACTTCATTTGGTTCTCTTGTCCAGTGTTGTTTCCTTTGAACAACGTAACCTACAAAATAATCCCACTGGCTTTTGTCCATAGCGTTGTAAAGTAAGTCAATGAATTGTTCCATGTCAAAATGTCCTGTAGCTTTGTCGTTGGAAAACAGATATTGTTTTGAGAACGGAAAGGAGACATGCAATTTGTATGAAATGAAAATTGTTTCATAACTTATTTCCCTCAACTTGGTGGCACCATAATATCCACATTTTTACTACGTTAGTAATAATTCCTTTGCTAACTAACATGCATATTTTTCATAATAAATAAATAGCATGCAATTTATATGTTATAATTCGTAATGATGATTTCCATGCTAAAAGAAATCCAAGAGGAGTATATTTTATTTATTTATTTCATTTATTTAATAGAATTATTATTAATATATTTTTTGTAACTAATACGATTCATTCTTTTTATAATGCAGCACTTTCTTTTAAACTGTATACAAAGTCCATAATTATTCGATATCTTCCTTGGAACTTTGAGAATATTTGAAGATATTTGACGATGATTTAATAATAATATAATAAATATTTCAAGAAGAGACGAACAGAATACTTCTTTCTTGGTCCGAAGAAAAAGAGGGTTTGTTTTACAATAATGATGATTTTTGAGTCCCGAGAATTCAGGGGAGGAGGGAGGAGGAGTGTGGGTGTGGTTGTTTGGTTGGTTTGTAGAGTTGACTATTTCGTAATAAAGACTATTCCGCAATAAGAGCAATAATTATTATTAAATCTAACACTCCTCTATACGTATTCAAACAGTGTCAGTCAATCAATTATGAAGAAATATTAACAATGATCAGTTTATAATATTTGTTATAATAATTGTTATGGTTTGAATATATTTTATCCACAAGAATGAATTGGCTTATAAAAAGTAAAATATTCTGTAAACTACGATTAACATAAGGAGTGAGATTATAGCTTTGTATAACAAAATTGAACTACACACAAAATTGTTTGAATTGTAAATATATATGAAAAACATTCTCGGACAATAATAATATAAATTAATATAATACATTTCTCTTTCCTGAAAAAAAACTATATATTTTTAATAATAATTAAATAAGAAATATGATGCTCATGATAAATTCTACTGTAATTGTAGCGCAACATAACATAATGTAAATCCGGTTTAATTATTACTTTATTTATATAAAAAATATATCATTATTCATTACACAACTTGTGTTTGTTTGTAAATTAGAAGAAGATAATGAATGTGGTAATAATTATATTGTATGGGTGTGGTTGGAGGAAGGAGAGGAAATCTGTATGTATAGGAAAAATTACATTCTGATTCGATTTTAGATTTCATAAGAAATTGGAGCAGGTACACAAGTATGAATGTATTTGTGTTATACATTACATTAATTATATATCTGAAATGAGAAAGGGAAGGAAGGGTTAAAAAGAGTTAATTATTTAATTCGCATAAAAATTGCGATAAAAAATAGAAGAATTGTTTTAAAAACAAGGAAATTAATTAAGAAAAGTGAAAAGTTGGTTTCTTTCTGAGAATAGAGAACCCCTACTGCTACTGCGTTGATGCTTTTACTCTTTACACTGAAAAATGGTTACATAACAAGTAAGTTAAGTACTGCGAAAAATACCTATTTAAAGACGAACGAACGAACGGTATTTATATATGACTATAATTATTTTTCTTAATTGTAAATTCTATAGAAATTCCTCCTGCATTTCTTGAAAGTGGCTAACTGACTCTACATACAAACATACAGGGTGTGTGTGGGGGGATTGGATTATGGTTCATTTCTATAACATGATTGATTGATAGATTTATCGATATTCTACATATAATTATCTACTCTATTATCTAAATTTTGTATAATATGTAATATATCTATGTATTTAATAACACCTTGTACAATAATTGTTAATTTATATGGATCGTCGTCATCATCACAAATATCACACAGCTTCTTTTTTTCATCTTCTGGTAATGATTCACAGTCAGTCAGCACACTTGTTTTTTGAGGTACACCGTATTTCACATGAAGAGAATGGATTATAAATTAATACAATAAATTATTATTATTATTATTATTATAATATTTTATACATTGTTTACAATAAATTCTTTCAAATTCCTAAGGTTTGGATAATAATGATTGATTGTAGCAGCACTCTTAAATCCGTCCGTTGATTAATAATGGAGAAAGTTTATTTTATTTCATAAATTCTAAATTCTTTGATTTGTTGGACTACTTAATATAAATTATTATTATAATAATTATTATATTTATGTATTTCTGTGCTTAATGATTATATTCTTCTTATTTATGTATTTAATATTTAATTGGGAATGAGTTTGCAAATACTAATAATTGGAAATATTGAGAAGAGGATCAGCTACACGGATACAATGAATGAGTCTTAGTTCACAGTTTTTTAGGATAAGAACAGGTACATTTGGTAAGTTCGCAAAATTTTGTATAATGTCACCAACATCATCATAATTTAATAATTGTATGATTTAGCACCACTAAATTCATTAAATGTGTAAATTCACAAATTTCAAGAGTTCAACAGACGTATTGTATAATACTTAAAGCTACATATTAAAAATAATATATACAAAGAAATACACATTTTAAAGAATAAAACATCATAAATTAATTAAAGCTCAAACAGTCACACACGCACAATACAATACACACGGTAAATAAATAAATAGCAATAATTTAAATAAATTAATAAAATATGCACTCAAACAAACAAACAGACTGGACGTAGTTTCATACAAGATGATGACGACGAGGAGAAGCAAAGTACTTCTAAAGTTCAATTGCAGAATTATTCGCATTTTTTGTGTAGAGAATAATTACATATTAATTACAATTTCTATATATTTTATATATTATCAAGTCTAAAAAGTGTGGTCAGACGGACATATGCGATGACGACCATGCAAGGATTTCTCTACAAGTTGTACATTTATAATTTATCTGCTGCATCTCCTTCTTCTTCTATTTTTCCTGTTTATGAAGAATCGCAGGAATTTTCATCATGTGTCGCATCCCCAGAGGAAGTCCCGGTGGGTGCTTTCTTTACAAGAAAGCTTTTCAGACACGCAACTTCTGTAGCGAGACGGGCCAATTCGGATTTGAGTTGGACATTTTCCGTCTCCAGGACTGAATCTTCGACGAAATTCCTCTGTTTCTTGGCTCTTTTGCGCTGTGGTCCATTTCCACCACCCCCAACAGATGGGTCATTCGGGATGCTGGGATCTGTGGAAGGGTTATTGTTGTTGTTATTGTTGTTTCCCCCTCCAGCCCCGACTGCTCCCTTCTTCTTGGTGAGAAAAGGGGCAAGATGTGCTCTCCCAAATTTATCAGTGATTTCTCCATTAATTGAAATCCCAGAGTCCCTCTCATCCGAAGAGCCAGACCCCGAATTAGTGGAGTCATCATGATCCCACGCCGTGCAAGGAGACACACCAACCAATTCTGGTTTCAATGGGTGAATTCCCCCAACCACGTAACCATATGGTGGGATAAGCTGCTCTTTCTCACCGAGATTGATTTTGTGTCGCAGTTTGTGTGGGAGACAGTTGTTTTGATTGTTTGCAGCAGCGGCAGCCGCGGCCGCAGCGGCAACAACGGCAGCAGCAGCAGCGATCGCGGAGGGGGAGGAGGCGGAAGTGATGTTATTTCCACCAGATGCGGGACCCTTGTTTAGCACTGTGAAGAGAAGGTTGAGAATTAGAGTGAGTTTTTTTGTGTGATTTTTTAAATCAAGTTAATATAAAATGTACCATTATTATTATTTTGTCGGCGACATTGTGATTCCTCCACATCCGAATTTTCTTCATCTTCCTCTTGGTCCATATTTTCCGAGTGGCTGGATGAGATGCTGAGATTGAGGATGTTCTCCGAAGGGGACAAACTGCTTCGGTTGCTGCGTATTGGAGGATGGCTGCCATTGGGGGAGGGATTGTATCCACCACCACCACCATTACCCCCACCACCTCCTCCATTATTATTATTCTGTGTGGGACTCATCATCATGCCAAAAGCGGAGTGAGATGATTTGTCATCCATGTGGGGTTGATTACCCCCATGTCCATGGTTTCCGTGGTTACCATTGTGATGTCCATTGTGATGATGGAGTTGATGTTGAAACGGACTCCTACTCCTGGATCTGCTCATATCCCCCATCCTGCTGTTGTACCGGTCTGGACTCATATCTCCGGAAGACATACGATCTCTTGACCGACTCGAGTGTTCACTGGATGTTGGGGATGCATGATTGCCCCCTCTTCCTCTGCCCTCACCCTTAATATAATTCGAAGGATAGCTCTTTGTCCTCTTCGAGAAAGAGAGAAGCTGCTCATTTGAGGGGAGTGTGGCTAAAACTTGTTCCAAAATGATGAGATTGTCCCCACTGATGCCAAACTTGTCCTTGATTGCGATCAATTGTGCTTTCAAGACGTGATTCTCCTTGGTCAATTCCAGCACTCTTTGTTCCAACACCATATCATTAAACCTTCGTTTTTCCCTGGAACGTTTAGCAGCCTCATTATTTCGACGACGTCGATCCCAATAGCTGTCATCCTTTTTGTTATCCGGGATAAATTCCCTCTGTTTTCGCTGAGTGAAGAGGTCTTTCCGCTTCATGTTGTTTGACAGGTCATATGCGACTTGAAGTGGGAATGGGGAGGGTGGTGGGGGTGGGTGTTGATTGAGGGAGAGAGGGGAAGGTGGGAAGAGGATGGAGGAAGAGGAGGAAGATGAAGAGGAGAGTGAATTGGGGGCGTTGGAGGAGTTGGGGTTCATGGGGGGAAGGTGAGACGGGGGACATTTGGGGGAAGGAGAACAAAGTTCATTTCCGAGGAGAGAGTCTTGTCCATGAACTAGCATCACTTGACGGCGAAGGTGATGGTTATCTAGAAATAAAAAAAGAAGAAATCCATTATAAATACATTGCATTACAAAAATTACATGTATTATATCAATTCTGAATCATAAATACTATGCAAAAATCAAGGGTAAAACATGTTCCCTTCCATTTTCGTGTGATGGGTCAGGATCAAACAAATTTCAACAAAAGTATTATTATATATGTGTAGTGGAATATAATGGAATGGAGTAGGATCATCAAGATCAAGAGTATCACAACTTTCACCCTCAACAATTCTATTCTATTCTATCCATCCATCCATGTACAGACTTGTGTTCTTTTGTCACCAAATAATCGGATCAATTCCACACCAACCTCAACATTCTTTTATATTCTACACATACCAAACTAATGCTCCTTCATCTTTTCTTGCAAAATTATTACATTTGCGAAAAAGCGAAGTGGCAAATTTAGGCCGAGTTGTTTGACCCCCTCCATTCCATCCATCCACTCATCCTTCCATCCGTACCATCAATAAGCATGGAAAATCTCGTAAAAAACAAGTAGTTATATTATTGGCATATTATAAAGGAGGAGACGAAGGAAAAAGATGCCATTTATTTGCAATATTATTCGCAAGTGCAGAAACTGGATTGGATTTGCTCTTCTATCTATCCATACATACAGCATAATATACAACAAACAAACAAATAACAGAGAGTGGAATCGAGTTAAGTGCATGCAACTCTCTCATGCTGCATAGTCTATATTATGTCCCCATAATAAAAAGTCAGTCGGTACATAATATGCATACACATCTCAAGTGCAGGGTGTGAGTGTGTGGTGGTGGTGGTGTTTAGTTGTTGTTATTCTTTTAGAGCAGAGAAGGTTATCATCATCTCATCTCAAAACTGCGTAATAACTTGACTCCAATATAATTAGGTGGCGATGATGATGATGATGGAGGATGAATCGGGTCGGGTCGGATGGTTGTGTACAGTGTTAATTCAACCTTGTGTTTTGTTGTTTTTCTGTCTTATCCACACATCTCAAGACTTATTTACCAAATCATTGACCAAACCAAACAGAACAAATTAAGTTTGTTCTGTTAGACAAAGAAAGGAAGAAGAAATGAAGGAAGAGGAAGGAAAAGTAGTTAATACTTCTCAAGTTGAGCAAGATTCGACCGACCTACAAATCATGGAGAAAGTGGAGTAGCAGAGTGGAGAAAGGAGGATGGAGTCTGGCAGGAGCAGTATGTCAAATAAATATAGGAAAACAGAGCAGTAGCAGCAGTAGCATCAGGGAGAGGATGATCGATGAAAGGAGGAAATATAAAATAAACCAAGGAAGAAGAAGGAAGGAAAGAAAGAAAGATTCCCGGAGATTTTCCGAAGAGGAGATGATCTGGATGGATGGAGAGAAAATGAAGATGATTATTATACCGTGTTATGCTTTACTTTCTTTCTACTAGGATGTGATACGGGAGCCCATAATAAACAAGGCGGCATGTAAGTAAGTATGCATACAGGGTCCCATTCCATCAATCCAGGTAAGTACATAGAGAGCAAGTCCCCCTTCCCACTCCTTCACTCCACCACTTGACTTATTAACAGAGAACTCTAATAATTCCATTCCTCTACTCTACTACGACTTTACCCTATCAAAATCCTATTTTATCCGGGTATTATTAGTAGTAGTAGTGGTGGTGGTAATAGTAGTGGGGGTGAGAGAGAATAAAGTGAAGTAGACTAGACTAGGTAGAGTACTGCCGGGTAGGAGAAAGCAGCCGGTCGGGTTGGTTGGTTCTCTCTTTCTTTCTACCTACCCTCTCACCACCACACCACCCGGTCGGTTGTGTTTCATCATCATCATCATCATCATCTTCTCTTCTTCTTTCACTACACTACACTACCCTGCTTTCTCTACAACTCAACCTACTCATGGCCATCACCCGGGTAACGGAACTCACTGGCACGTGGCGTGGCCCTTCACACGTGTGACCTTGAAGACGATTAGAGGAGAACAGATACGGTCACAAGCAGAGAAGTGAGTGAGTTGTGGTGGTCGGTCGTTGGTCGGTCGGTCGGGTCGAGTTGGGTTAGTGTAGTTGAGTAATCGAATCAAAGCAAGCAAGCCTTTTATTATGCTTACTTTATCATTGGTATATGGTGCTTTCACTCCTCAGGCTAAAAACAGAATTTAATTTACCAACCAAACCAACCAACCAATGACTGACTGTTCCTATACCTCTCTTTTTTTAAACAACAACATTTCCAACTAATTCGCCCAATCCATAATAAAAACAATCAAAACATAATAATACAACAAAACTGCGTGGATTGGGTTCTCCACTTAGGATTTACCATCATAATATCATGCACTAATAACAAACTAATGCGATTACACTATTAAACGACTTATATTTCCATATTCTACCACACTGGAGAAGAGGAGCAATAATAACAAGCAATCTCGACTATCTCTATCCATTTTTACCCTTATTACGTATATCCTCGGAGCCACTTGATACATACACACATGCGATGATTAGTGAGTAAATAAAATATCCATCATTCCAATAATTCATCGTTTTTTTGTTTGTTATTTGTTTGTTAACTCTGATTCTGGTTGGTGTGTGGTGTGCTGGGTATTACGTAATTCTGACTGACTGGACTGGATTTCAATTCACACAAACATTCCTCCTCTCCTCTCAACGAATCAGAATTCACATATCATCATAAAAATTATAATGATTGATAATAATAATGAGATTAACTACAAAGTTAGCAAAATTATGTTTATTTCAAGTAAAGTGAGTAATTCAACTCGTCTTTTTTTACGAGGGTAATTATGTAATAGTCACAAGAATAACAAGGTGAGAAAAAATGATGATGATATGTGAATCTTCTTCTTTTTTCTTAATTATGAGACCTGGAGCTATTACAGCTTAAGTAACTAAACTCGTGTCAAGAAGTCAAGCCAAGAAAGTGAGAGAAACCGACTTCTTCTTCTTCTTCGCAGTATTTAAACGGGATAAGATTATAAAACGCAGTAAAGTATAAAAGTATAAAGTAAATGACTTTTGTAGTGTGTATTGTGTTCTGTTGTATTCTGATGATGATGCGGTTCATGTTTGGACTCCTCTCTTAGTATTTTAGTTATTAGCGTATATGATGTTACTTATTAGTCCGTCCATCCATAATAGTCATCCTCCTCCGAGGTTTATCGCATTATTATATATTACATGTTATGCATGCACTACTTGTTTTTCATGATTTGAACTGCACCTACTATACCAGCACTATGCATACTATGTATACAGATACATCCAAACACCATGAATGGATGATGGCGAATTAATAATCTGCACATGATGTTATTCACTCCAATAATGACCAAACCAATGTGGTGTGTGTGGGGGGTGTGCAAATAGTTTATACAAAATGAGTTGACATTTCGTGTCGTGTTGTTGTTTCCAATTATATAACTATATACCATATCATCCGTAGACATGTAAGCATGCATGGAATGAAATGGATCCAGATTTCATTCCATGCATATGGAGTGGCTTTTTCATGCACAATTGAAGAATATATGCGGATTGCATAACATGGAATTATGACATGGAATGGATTCGGATTTTGCATGTTTATTAACTGGAACTGAATATATTAATAAGAGGATGATCATTTTCTATGCAATAAACAAAGTTGGAGAAAGTTTGAGATTGAAGAAACAACGGAACAAACAAACAGACAAACAAACAACGAATTGCAGACGGAATCAATTCGCCCGAGAGAATGGATAGAGAGCATGTCTCATTCGAAAGAAACTTGACACCGGAACTTTACAACAAAGAAATGATGCTAACTAGCTTAAATTAATTTGAGAAAGTACTAATTGATGATTGATTACCTTCTTTCATGCAACAATAATCCAAATCCAGTATAATATAAATATAGAAGAGCACTACTATTGTACAGATTGTAAATGTCAATTCGTCCTGAACTGGAGAACAAGGATGACTAAATCTGTATTATTCATGATAATTTTCTGGTGATGATTATTATGATGATGATGACACTGCTGCACAACTTTGGTACATAAATATTATATTCGATGAGTGTAGGAGTTATTTAGTTATGGATTGGATGAAGGCAACACTGAGACTGAATTGAACTGAATCCCAACCAAACCAAACCAACGAAGAAGAACCAGTCGCAAACCTAACCAACATGGGATTTAATGCAATGCTTTACTTTGCTTTACTTTACTGGGTAAAGGTAAACTAAATATATAAGATAGATAGCACACACAGTTTTATTTTATTATGGGGTTTTTTGGTTGGTGTAGGTTGTTACGCAATACTTATTCTGTTCTGTGTGTGTGTGTGTGTGTGGTAATACTATCCTTCCATGCGAATTATTATTACGACATGACACCGCACCGCAGAGCAGACAGACGGAGAGCAGGATTGTCCATACTGAATGAGTACAACATTTTATCTCTGTGTAGGAAGGATGCTTACTTTCCCTCCCTGGCGCTTTCTTTGTAGGTGTAACAAACAAACAAACCCACAAGAGTGATGATGAAATACCCGGTTTGATACAATTATGCTCAGGTTTAGAAAAGTCTCGGTTAACCGAAAACAGGGATTATAGGGAACCAAAACTAGTCAGTCTGATGTGGTGGTGGTGGGTGCAAATGACAGGCCCAACAAAATGACAACAAATACAAACCAATAGGAAACTAGACCAGAAGCAGGATAAGAATGGAAACTGCTGTGCAAAATTCGGGGTAATGCATTAATCGATGCGACCAAGAAGAGAGTGTAGTTATTATGAAAGAGAAGCTCCCCGATTTTGCACATAGCTATTCTCTCTCTCTCTCTGTGTTTACAGAAACATGCAGAAATACATAAGCCAAGCCTCTACACTTTCTTTTTCGCAAGTTGTTTTCGCGAAATTGTCCCGGAAAAGGGAATACAGTACAGTACCGAAATAGGTGATGGTGGTGGTTTTGGTGGCAAGTCCCTCTTTTCCAACGGGAAGCTATGATTCTCCTTTCCTTCTTCTACACCAACCATTCATGCTTAGAGAAAGTTGAGTTAGGAAAATAAAGAGAAAGTAAAGACATAGGAAGAAAGAAGCAGTCAAGCAATAACGCGTGCGTCCTGGAGTTTTGACCCGGGTGGTGGTGGTGATGGTGGTGAGGATGGTAATAATAATGGTGGTATTTGTAGCGAATTGTACATTGTGTAAAATATTTATTGCATGGAATGGATGACAGGTAGAGTCCCTCCCGTGTAACAAGTTCCCCATGCAGGCAAATTCGCAAATTCATATTCGCAACCATATTATTATTATTCGCAACCAACCAACCAACCAAACCTCCTCAATGGATGAGTCGTCCGTCCGAATACCCCGAACGCCTAGGTCACCTTGCTTCGTATTACGTAAGCGTTTGATTCATACCAAAACTGAACTAGGCAGCATCATATAATACGTACCAACCACACCACAATGCGGATACACATGCATAATATTACACATGCATCCAAACCCAACCAACCAACTATGTATGCTGGTTAAGGGTTGAGATTCTTCTTTATCCAGCCCAAAGCCGGCCCCCAAGAATGCCTGTTCCCATCCCACGGCACGTTTGGCGAAAAGTGCACCGAACTCCAGAACATACATAATATATAAAATATCATGAGAATCTCCAATCCAGCCGCAGCAAGTTCAACTACACTAACTATTCCAGCAGCACCAGAACATAAAGCAAAGCACCTGCCTACCCGTGGTGGTTTTTAATGGACCAGGTATTTTTACAGAGAGATATGTACACAGATATATTGCACAATAACAACCACACCAGCACACACCACCCTATCCCAACACACCGATGCGATATTGTTATATTAACGTCATCCTCTATCTGTATCTGCCAATCTATCTAGCATCCATCATTACTATTATTATTATTACCTCATCCCACTCGACTAGTATTAACCACCACCACCACCCAAGGGAAAATTACCAAATTGCAATGCGGACAGACATTGCCAAAACAACAAAACAAGGAGAGATGAAATTACGACTTGCAAAAAAGAACAGGGTTTAGTAGGGTTTATTATTCGCTGAGTTTTAGCCTTGTTATTGTCATATATACAAAATACATACATGCTGTACATATATACCTGACTCCACTTATTCGCTTAACTCAACCCGACTTTTATTTGCAAGAGGATCCAAACAACCAACCTCAATTCAATCCTCCGGGCAAGATTACTCACATTCAGTCATTGCACTGGTTTAATATGGGAAACAATAGTTAGGTAGGTTTAGGTATGCATGCTTATAATACTTAAGTATGCAAATATGCACCTTATTACATCACATGCACAACAACCAATGTGCAAAATAAGTCTGCAAAACTATAATAATCCAGACTAAACTACTTAATCCAGACCAATATTAATTCCATAATCCAATCCACCCAACAACAGACAAAGGAGAAACCTCTACAAAGCCAAATTTCCGGATCAGCTCCATAACTAGCAGTACAGAACACCGCAACTAAACCAAGCCACCTTTGACACTTTACTTATTAACTTGTTTTGGAAAATTTGAAGATCAAAGCAAAGCAAACCAAATAACACGATGATGCATGAATGGATTTGCATCGTCGTGCAATAAATAAAGTAAGTAAAGGCTTGCACAATACAAACCTCTCCTTGTAAAATCAATAGGGCCTTGAAAACCATGCCACGAGTCCGGAAATACTGCTTGTCCCTCCATCCATCCATCCCTCCCTCCTCCATTTATGCAAGGATACATAATATACATACATACACACATACATAATCTACATATGTATATGTATAAAAATGTATGGAAAATATTTTATGTAATAAATGGAATATGGAATGGATAAGAAGGAAAGAATTGAGGTTTGATGTTGGTGGTGGAATTCAGAGCGATGATTTAATAAAAACATCACATGGTATCTAACATGGAATTATGGAGTGGCCTGGAGGATTATGTCATATCATATCTGTATCAGCATGAGTTAATAGATTATGGATTCGTTCGTCGTGTTATGATAATAATAATAATAAGTGGTAATGGTCATATGCATATTCCGTAATCAGGAGAAGGAAGCGTTAAAAAAGGTTACATTTTATACATACATACCTACTTTTTAATACACATCCATGCACAAAACAGAAAAAGAGTGACATTGACTGCTCAGTCAGTAGTATAGTTGGAGTGGATGGATGGATGCAAATCATTATTAATTCCAAAAATTATGATAAAGTGATTAACAGCTACACAAATTGATGTAATATCAGTAATATATGTTAAATGTAATGCATATCATGTGCACAAAACAAGAGTAGATAATAATATGGTGGTGTTGGTGGTGATAGTACAGTGTCCCTATGTATTACAACTATTATTTCATTATTATTATTATTGCTGATGATGTTGAGAGGAGTCCTTGGCCACGACCTTAGCTCTTTCGCACACTCTTTTTCGCTTCCGCAATTACGTGGCGAAGTTCCTTTTGCGAATTTGCTTGCTTAAACTTCTTCTGGATGTACATATTATGCACCACACCATGAAAACCTGTTAAATTCCTTGTTGAGGGTGGTGTGGTATGGACTGAATCAAAAAAGGAGAGAATTGTGCACTCTTAAAGCCCTGAGAATGGTGGTGGTGGTGTGGTATGTGTATTGCACTTGACATTGACTTTGGCCCTTTTTACTGCAGGACTCGTTTCCGACCAAGATTACGTATTATTATTCTTTTTCGCATGCATGAGATAACTGTGTAGTAATCCGTGATAGGAAGAGACCTTGGATGGAACAACTCATTTTCTATTACAAAATCATCATGCATAATAATAATATGACCTTTATTACTTCGTTTATGGTTTCTTACCGCATTAAGTATTACATCTTATCTTATTAATTGAGAAATTCTTTAAATAAGTATGCATCCATTTGCCTCATAAATATATTTTTAGACATTCCTAAAGTCTGTTTGATTGTCGCTGTTTTGAAATTAACACAGCTCAATTTACACTCATTCATTCATCCATGGGAAAGACAAATTATTTATTGCTTATTTGTTTAAATAACAGTTTTACTTCTCTCTCTCTGCCTGTTCTGTACCTAAGTTGAGTTAACTTAAATTAATTTAGCTGGATTGGATTGGATGTTATGAGAAGTTGAGCTGAAGCTGAGCTATGTATGTTAGGTATTTGACCCACTTTTCTTGTGCATTATTGTTCATTGTACATTACATACATCGCCCATGACAGAGAACTACAACTACTGCTGAAATGATGACTAACTAACTAACCAGGCATTTGCCGTTATTGTTATTATAATGCCTGTACCTGTTACTGAACAGAACTGCATGAAATTACAATTCTTTGTCAAAAGAATATAATAACCTTATTTGTAATGATAACTACTATGTAAAAAAACTGTTCCAAATAATCTATCCGCTGGAAGGATGAAAACAAAGCGTAATAGTAATAAAACCAGGCCAGGAAGGAAGTAGAACGACGGGAGGGAGAGAGAGATAACATAAGTACCGTCACATAACAGACATATAAAAGCTAACTCACCTGCAAAATCAGAGCATATTGCACAGAGGGCAATTCTTCCAACAAAGAAGTATGTATGTATAAATGGGACAACAACAACAATATATAATCATCATTCATAATGATAATTAATTCGGATGCATAATAATAATTGAGCAATAGAAGAATGGATCATCGCGACACGATCACACAATTTTCCAGAATTGTAAAGAGGGAGGGGACAATATACATAATAGCGGCGGCGGAACATACATAAATAAAACCGTAATAGGAAAATGGCATAATTAGCAGATACAAAACCAACCAACAGATTATTATGCTTGCTATGCCGATTTACAGTTATGCATTGAATACGAATCTATATAAGAGTGTAACACCTAGTTTTAGCTACCCAACCAACCAACCTCCCTAACTTTCTGCATCATCAGATTGGAATGAATAATAATATAATTCCGCTTCGGGACAAACAAGATGAGATGATGATACACTCGTATTATTCTATATACGGACCAACCAACCAACCGACAGGTAAAAAACGAGGGCTGTAAAAAAAATTGCATCTCATCGTGATTTCGTTTATACAAGGCCCGCGGACTACTTACTGTCCCACTTCCGTAGAAGTTAAGTTAGTTCGTACAGGTACAAAATTATGCCTGGTTGGTTACTTGCTTATTTTGGTAGTGGTGGTGGTATTCTCTCTACTTTAAAAAAATCTACTCCCCATCATTATCAGAAGTCAGAGGATGATTATTATTAAACAAAATTGTCACCACCACCACCATTTTTTCTATATATAAGTAGAGTTGGGTGTTGTCATCATCATCATGTTTTTTGATGGGAGGGGTCCCCGCACAAATTATAAGACTTTTTTTAAGAGCCCTTCTTTTTTCATGCAGGAGTGGTTGTTATGCTGCTGTATTCGTACATACAACAAGTTTAAATATTATTATTCCACTAGTTTATGCATGCATGAAGAGAAGAAGAAGAAGAAGAATACGAATCGAGGTCGTGGAATACTTTTCGAATCGGTGTGATGTTGGTTGAGTTGAGTTGTATTCTGTTCTGTTCTGTTTGTATGAAAAGGCTTAAAGTTGCGAATCTGCAACGCATCCATCCATCCAATCCATCCATATAATAATAATTCTCATCCTTTCTTGAACTTGGTCGTCCTCAACCTTAAACTAAAACTACATACATAAAAGCATTCTTTTTCTCTTGTTTGCAACCAACCAACCAATTCTACTTGAATTTTTGTTTGTGTATTGTAAAATAAAGTAAAATCAATGCCATGAGAATAAAGTAAGTGTAGCGTGTGGTTTGGTTTGCTTTTTTTGAGTTTAAATGCAGCGGATCAGATTCAACTTCATCTTTTGTCTTATGAAAGAAAAGGTGCAGTTTTGGAAGGATTTTAGAGACCAAATTTAACCCAAACTTAAAACTAAACTCAATTCAAGTGCAAAAAAACAATATTGGTTGGAAGAATTGGAAATTTTGAAATTTATGGGATATTTTGGAATACATGCATAAATAAATAGTGAAAAACTACACAAACTCTGTGTTGTGTGATATGATGGACTAGATTTTAAAAAAGAGGAGAAGAAGAAAATAAATAGAATATTATGCGAATATTGTAAGATTGCATGCACTTGTATTATTATTTTAGTGTATTGTGCATACAGCTTTTTTAGTGTGTCTGAATGTTAGAATTGCTGTAGGCTAGTAGTGGTAATGTAATGCAGTGGTGGTTTTAGTTAGTGTGTATTCACTCAATTCACAGTTAAGTTATATGTAGGTCCCTCCGTCTTGTTCTTTTTAAATCCCACTTTCATTCATAACAGTTATTCTGTGATGTTCCAATTCTGCCTGTGGTGAAGAAGATGCAACTACAATGCTTTAGCTTTGCTTTTTAAGACCGACACGATTTAGTACTCCATTTTCTTCTTTCTTTTATGTATTATTTGTTACTTATTATTCATTTGATAAAAAATGATGCCTCAACCAACAACGCAATGCAAAGTTAAGCTGTATCATATCCTCCTACTTATCTACTTTGCTGCTGCATTTGGTAACAATTCGATTCACATGAATTCATATTACGTGGTGTAAGTAAATTTGTTTTTACAGATTTAGGGCATTTGTTTTTGCATGCTTTCTTTCTGTTTGTCTGTAAAATCGCGTTTTAAAGTAATTGATTGATTATCGATTATTGGGAAAATTATTGTGAAAGCTGTGCCGAATTAGTAAATTCGTATTTATGTAATAATACCTACTTATTTCGCATGCAAGTATCCAGGTAATTATAACATTTGTGCCACATAATATATAATTAGGTATTACGTGAATATGTATGGTTGGTTGCAATACAATACATCCACAAGAAATCCTTGAATGATCAGAAAGGAGAAATAAAAGAGGTGGAAGAGGAAGTGACCCTGATTTAAGTAAGTAAGTGTGTATGCATTATAATATCCTCTCCTCATTTTTTTAACCGTGTCACAAACAGACAGCCAACCATGTAAACAAACATTTATAATTTTAGATATTAATAAATTTACGCTTTTTGTCTAATTTTAGACTTGACTTACTTTTAATTATTGCAATTAATATCATCTGTGCCAAATAAACTATAATGCATGCATAATTGTCATTATGATAATCCTTCTGCCCATATCTGAAAATAGATCTCGGATTAACTATAACGGAGGTTTTTAGTCGTGATTGCAATTAATGCAGAAATTAAATGGGAGCAGATTGTAATTAACACGGGTTCTTTTTTTTTATGCTGATTTTTTGGTGACAGTGCATCCTTTAAAAGACCTTTTAAAAGACGACGATATAATGCTCTTCATTTATTTCTGACTTATTTATTGTTGTGTAACTAATAATAATGATGATAATGGTGGCGATGATGATTAAGCATTCATCTTATTTTACCATGAGAAACAGATTGAGGAAGTAAAACTTGGTTTGTTGGATGATGTGATGGTGCAGGAGGACAAGGTGAAACTGTGGCTTGGTTTGGCTCATCATACATTATCATCTCATCTCCACATTTACCATGAATGAATTAGTTTGCCTATTTTTTAAACCATTCTTTTTTAAAACAAATATGAGCAATATAGAATATGCAGGGATTTTGTCTCATTTAGAATCGGGTAAGATGAGATTGTCCCTGTACTGCCTACAACAACTACCTACGCTCACACAACAAAAAGCTGAGCTAATGTCGATCAAAATCCACTTGTCAACTTGAGACGACGACAAAAAGTCTACCAACGCAAGAAATGAGGGATTGAGCAATGTGAGACAAAATAATAATAATAAGCAGCAGCCGTCTCACTCCAGTCAAGTACAACTTGAGCACAATGATACCCGGGTGTCAATACCACCCGGTTGAGTAAGTAAATGAATGAATGAGTGTGTAAAACAGTTCCATTTCTTCCTCTTTTTTTCTTATTAACTACAAAATGAGACACTGCATGCTTTACTTACCGGCACGCGGCTGAAGTAGGAGTAATCCTCCGGTATGCATATTGCAGCAGGTTATAAGGTTCCTTCACTTTTTTTGAAATCCAAAACGTACGGTTCTTTCTCTCCGCAATTTCACAATTTGTGGAATAATAATATATAGTTATCCTTTTTAATTGGAAATATTCACAAAATTCATTCAGCACTTATTCTGCAAGTTATTCTTCTTCTCTCTTTTTTCTTGCACAATCGTTCACAAGAAATCACAGAGCAGATCATATATAATAAAGTAAATAAATAACACACGTTGTTCTCGAAGTGAAGATAAGTTGATGTTTGATCTCTTCTTAAAAAAGAAGCGAACTTGACTCAGCGAGAGGTTGAGACACACTGTGAGCAAGATGTTGTCCCACCGAGTAATGGTACTACGGACGACGACGGTGTGTGGAGGATTGCTGGCTTTGCTTGTTTGATTTGTGGGGTAAAAGCAGAAGTAGAAGTAGTGTGTCTCTCTATTCTATCTAGTTCTTCCCAATAGTAAAGTGATGTAACTAAAACAACGTAAGGTTGGTTGGTAGTTGGTAGTTGTAGAAGAAGTGGAGGTGGTTCGTGTATGTAAAATGATGATGATGTTGTTAAGTAGAGCTTTTCTCTGAGCTTGTTCTACTTACGGAGTAACGACTAAAAAGTAAAGCACGGTGTATTTATTTACCAGACCAAACCAGCACTGCCTCGCTAATAACTCATCCGAAAGTTATTACAACAATGACAATGGACTTGGTTGGAGGAGGAGGAGGAAGGTATGCATTCTGTATGTATAGCTAAATCTCAGGTAAGTGAATTCATACGCTTCCTCATCCTCTGCATGATGATGATAATGATAATGATAACCCAACCCAACAACTGTGCATGGTGTGGTGTGGTGGTATTGCATATCTGCAATGTATGTAATGCAATATAATGTAATGCCCCCAATAATTACATAGATAGAGAAGGATTATTACGAACAGCAGAAGAAGCAATACATACATACGCAGAGTCGGTAAATGTGTCACTTGGTTATTTTACAGATACTTTACTTTGATTTACTTGGGGGAAGTCGAAGAACAGGGGTTTTTTACTGTGTGGATGGATGGATGGATTGATGGACTAATAATAATTGCACATTTGATGATAATGATGGCATACATGGCAACTTTACTTTGGTTTGTTTGTTGGTGGGGGTGAAGGAAAGGAAAATTATGTAGGACAGGTTATTTCGTTATCCTTTCTTTACTCACAACAGCAGACATCGCATTACATGACCAAGTTCAGGGACAACCAAGATGAGAATAAGACAAGGAGGAAACATAATAATAATGAAATGGACATGTTTAACCAACACAGAATTGTCGAACCTTAATTATTTCAAATAATAAGAAGAAGAATTTGACATTTTGTTGACTTGTTGTAGAATTTAGTATTCATATTTTGGATAATATTTCCTCACAATGTAAAGTGCAACTATGTACACTACCAAACCTTCCCGAAAATTCGTTCGTTCGTGTCGACAACACGATTTGCAAATAATGAAATGAAGTGAAATGAACAACCCGGATTTTGGATATTATTATATGAGCATTTGATTTCTGCATTGAGTTTGAGTCCGCCATCATGACTAACTAACTAACTGCTTAAAACTGCCTGCCTGCCTGAGAAACGAGACAAGTCAGTGACCCACTTTCCTCAATATTATTATGACGAACCAAGAAACTTTTAAACTAAACAAAGCAGCAGTGTTGGGTGCTTGACTGACTGACTGACTGCTTTTTTTAGGAGTAAGCATTAACTCAACTCAACTTGCACTTGAGAATTAAGGTTTTTAGTTTAGTTTTGCATTCTATTTACACCCCGAGGAAGGAAGCAAGGGATAATGGTTTAGTTAGTTGATACTGCATTGCATGGTAGCGGTGATGCGGGGTACGTTTTTTGCATGTATTTTGCAAGCACAAATACAAATAGCAAAAAAAGAACAACTAAACTCTCTGTTTCTGCTTTAAAGAAAATTCCGACACTTGTAATTTTTTTTTAGAGCGAATGCCACTTAAGTGGTCCACTCCAGGTGTGTGTGCATATGCGTGAGTCAGATGACAACCCGGTTTTACAAAATACGGATAAATTCAGATTAACAAGATGAGATGCGCAAATAGGATTAAGATTATTTCATTGGTTGGATTAGGATTAGAATTACTTATAACTTCTTCTTCTAAAACTAATCCTAATCTCATATAGTATTCATTGTATCATCATCAATGCATGGCTTGGTTACACCAATTTGTAGCTGTATCAAAAATACATACATACGTATAAAATGCAATGTTATACACACTTACTTTTATCTATCTGTTATGATTAGATGATGATGGTGATGGTGCACGGTCTGTTGGATTGTGGATGGAAGGATGTAACCGAGTCCTCCACCTTCAATTTTGTAGGAAGTAGGTCTTTGGCACACGACTCTTTTGTTGTCGATGTGGATTTGATCATCATACCTCTTACTATACATACAGATACACGCAGAAATGAAATAAATGGTATATAGTGGTTTGTTTGTGGATGTTGGTAATCCTGTACTTGCCAAAAATAATGCAAGTCCCTTATACATATTATAGGCTTAAACACTACTGAATTGCACGTCGTCCACATAATGAGGAGGAAGGTTACAAGGGAAATGGACACGGTTTAGTTTACTCACATAATAATAATAAATAATAATACTTTCCTTCCTTTTTTGTAGAGAAAGAGAAGGATTACATTCCTCACCTGGATTATTTATTTGTTATTATTGTACCTGTAATTAGCAATATTGAATGGAATTGAGGTAACCCTGATCTTTTCTC
Source organism: Folsomia fimetaria (assembly GCA_034695645.1). Taxonomy (NCBI): domain Eukaryota; kingdom Metazoa; phylum Arthropoda; class Collembola; order Entomobryomorpha; family Isotomidae; genus Folsomia; species Folsomia fimetaria. The sequence goes on from JAQFZJ010000088.1 coordinate 27,232, forward strand.
TAAATTGATTAATTAATCAATTAATAAAAAACAATTCGGTGCGGATTCTGTTAATTTTGAGACATTTATTTATCTGTTACATTATTATTGCTAGAATTCTTCTCAAAATGAAGGACATCACCACTAACTAATAACCTTGTCTTGACCCACATTTCCTTCACATACCACGGAGAAAAATCGGTGTTTTATTATTATTATGTCGTCCCTCCCTCTTTTTCTACCTCACGTTGATCGTCTCATCTCACAGTAAACGTTTTTATTATTAACAGTTAAGCAAATATCCTAAACAGAGAAAGAGATGAATGATGAACATCTCTCTCTCTCTCTCGCTCTTCTTATTTAGGTAACATATAAAGTACAGTTACTTATTTTACGAAGGTATGATGATGATGATGTGGTGGTGGTGGTAGTTACCTACATATTTCAAGAAAGATGATGTGTGCAAAAATATGTGCACTGTAATCCTAATCCTAATCTTCTACTACTACCACCACCACCACCACCTTCTTTCTTTCTTTATCTAATTGGTTGCAACTACATATGCCTTCATATTCATGTAGTATAAGGAGAAGAGATAATTTTGTCAGGATATAATAAAATAATGAGGAGGACGCAGACAAGACAGAGTCGTTTCGAAGTAATTTCAAATTGGATAATTGAAGAGGGCATGAATTCAAGGTATGTATATAGTGTCGTTTAGATGATGTGTGTATGTAAGTGGTTGGTAATAATGCAAAGGAAAAACTAGTTTAAACAATAAACCACTAACTTAACCACCAAGAAAACTTTGTGAAGATCTTTGCGAATATCTGAGTCAAGAGAGGAGGCGGTATTTATGAGATGAAGAAACAGACATAATTTGATGAATTGTTACATTATTATTATTATTATTCTTATTCTGCTTTCCTATGATGGGAGAGAAGGAGGAGAAAATGTCATTATTATTACGATAATGTCAGCTTATTTAATAATAAGTTGGTCATTCATTCATATTTAATTTTATTTATGTATTTGATATTATTTCACTGATTTATTCAGTACGTCTAAAATCAGGATGAAAGAAGAATTGACATAGATATTTCAAATATGATACTTGAGATGATGGAGGCTTAAATTAGATTTATAAGTAGAAAGAGGTAGAAATTGTATTCAATAAAAGTCGAGCTACATATAACTGAGTTGAAAACATTGAGTGAATTGATTTATGTATCCTTCTAAAATGATGCACTTGACATTTACCCACACTTTTTTTACCTTTTCGATTCAAGGAAATTTCAAATTTGTTTATTCAAACAGAAATCAAAACCAAGCAGCATTAATAATAATGATAATCATAAAATAAAACTATAATCTTCTTCAAAATGAGGACAGAGCATGCTAATTTTATACTTTGATTTAGTAGTAGGCGAAGGAATTGATGGAAATCAAATTGAATACGGAAATACATAAACTAGGCATAAGTAACCATTTCGTGAATAAGTGATAAATTTATTAAATACATAAATGACGAAAATATGAGTAGGAGAGAGATGAAGGGAAGGTTGCATACGAGAACAAATCTGGCTTCTGCATATTTGAGTAGTTCCGAATTGAATTCATTTATATTATTATAAGCTGATTATATACTTATTACTTATTTGAGCAAGCAGTGGAATCGAATTATTGATCATTCTCATAGAGAGAGATTCTACTTGTTTAAGTAATTTATTTATTTCCTTTAGGAGACTGTTTTAGCGTTAAAGTACTAAATTTAAATAATATTTTGTTATGCATGTTAAGTAAAGTGTGCAATTATCCCCAAAATGAATGAATGAGTGATGGTGGAAGTGAAGTGAAAAGATGTTTGTGTAAGATATAGGAAAGTCAGTCTCATCATCATCATTATCAAGTATTAAGAATGCATTTTATGTGGTCTTTCTTTTATTTAACACAACAACAGCAACTACCAGCAGCAGTTCTCGTATTATCTATCTAGGTGGGTTACTGGGTTACTTATCTTGCCCTGTGTAGCGTATTGCGTACCATGCTCATCATTATATTAGCGGATTCGTCTCATCTCATCTCGTCTTTACACCATGTTGGCAAATTCGTAATACGCTAAGTTAGTAATTCTCGTGCCCTGAAATGAAATGAAGAATGACTGCTGCAACCAACCAACAACTTCCTCTCATCCTTATGTATTACGTTGCTATGCGTTACACATTTTACATCCACCTAACAAAATATACGTACATACACCTTGGCATTGGCATTGAGGTTGAAATTCAATTCAATTCAATGGTATGATAGTGTTGGTTGGTGGTTGGTGGTGGTGGTGCTCCAATTTCTAAAATAAAAACGAGTTCTCTCTCTTTGAGAAAGTGCTGTGTGTCTACATATGTCTGTTCTGTTCACAATATAATAATATGCATGCATTTCTCTGCTGTGTGACGATGACGATGATGATACTTTGTGGTTGATGTGGCGTAAGTTGCCTTCCTTGGTTTAGTTGTTGAGTGTGACACACATTTAATACATAATCACGATATTATTAAGAGAGAGAATGGAAGAGAGAGATATGCAACAACAAAACAACCTAGTTTTTTTGTTGTAAGTAGTTACCTGGTTGGTTGGTTGGTTGGTTGGTTGAGGATATGTTGGGTTTCTTTCTTATTGCTTCCGATTCGAAAAAAACGGAATGTTGTTGCGTTGTGTGATGTGAACAAGGCAAAGGCAATGTTGCGATGATGATTATTATTATTATGAGGCCACCTTCACCTTTACCTTCCTTACCACCACCACCTTAATTGGAAAGTTGTTTGTTACATTATTTATTTATGCATTCCATTATTTAAGAGAGAGAATGTTATTAAAGACGGAATTATTATAATACTTCTTTGAGTGAGAAGGGGCGCAATGAGAATTTGAAGTTGACATAATTCTCGATCTGCTACTCTGGTTTTCAATTTTTGAGTTAAACATAACATTGCTTTCTTTTTGAAAAGGAGATCAAAATGTGACGAAATATAAATAAAATCAAGCACATTTGAAAATATAATGCATTTTTTATACATACTTCACATTAAATATCACAAGGAATATTTGGTCGGTGTACAGATGTAGAATTCAAACACAACAGGTTTTGTTATTTTATATCATGATGATTTCGTCATCCGATCCTCGGATATGATAATATGCACAGGTAACAGAATATTTATTGCAGATTGATGGATAGATGGATGTCGTAAATAACAAAAAGTATAACGATGATGGTAAGAGCTCTACATACATATCGTACATATGAAATTGTATACTCTACTACGCTTTCCTTTCCTATATTTATTTACATGCCAGATAGGAAGAAACTGGAGAAGAAGAAGAAATGTATTTATTACTATTATCATTGTTATTATTATTATTATTATTATCATTGCGTGCCCCCTAGTTATAAATGAGGTAAGGTAATCATGCATATCATATATGGTTACTGAATCTGGAAGGGATACAACATTCCCTTCAAGCATTGATTCCCAATAAATTCTCCTTCTCTTGTAAATTGTCGCAAATTGTATCAGAAAATATGATTGTTCTATTTTTAGAATCATAGGCTTTCTTTTCGCATGTAATATGCAAATGCAAGAATACAAAATGGTTTTTGTTACAAAAATGAGAATTCAACAAAACGTTGAATTGAAGGATTTAGGAATATGGTGTAAAAACTGTCCAAAATATGAATGACAAAAAGCAATTCAACCTAAAATAGTGCCCTTCTTCTTCTAACTCATTCAATGCTAAAAACTCGGTCACTTCTTCATGCAAAATTAATGCTGCGTGATGACATAAGTTATTTGGTTTCATTCAGGCACACGGCATATGTGATTCTCACCAGTATACATACATACACACGAAGTTAGTTAAGTTAGCATCCATCCATCCATGAAGTAAATAATTGAATGTGGATCGTTATCGATTGTGAATTGTGAGTGGGCTTTGAATCCAATCCAATCCACGTGCAAATCAGATATCAATATTTTATTATATCCCGTGCATGGATAGTTGTTTGTTGTTGCCAAACACAACTTTTACCCGGTTTTGGATGTTAGCAGGAAACCGGGTAAGGAAGTAGGGGAAATAGCATTATGTATAATAGCAATAGCAACACCCGGGTATTTATTTACTACCTAACCATGCAAGGCCCAAAAACAACTTTGCGTCGTATAAACTCGATCTAATAAATAGCCTTTTCCATAAAATAAATTAAACATTGTTGATGTCGACTTTGGAAAGTATAAGTATTTTGCATGTGCTCGCTTATCATTCTTTCAATCTCATAATTTATTTCTTAAATACATCACAAAATAGAGACAGGGGAAGAGAAACAGAAGGAAGGAAAGGAAAATCAAGTAAAGTAAGGTAAAGTGATGAATGGCAACTTCATGGAATAATAATGCTATATAAATTTAAAACCATACAAACACAGGAAAACAATGCATGTATGAACAATATGCATAACTATTATATGACCCCATTCTTGAACCATTTATTCAACACATATTGATTTGTATGTGTGGTTGGTGTTAATTAGTTGGGTTACGTGTTAGTGCGTTGCATGATTTCAAAAATAGCTCGTCGTCATCATCACTGCGAAGAATGAATGAAATGAATGAATAACTGAAGAAATCAATCAATCAACCAATCAATCAGTGAAGAAAGTTATTAAAATTGAGAGGAAGATCAATCAAAGATAAGCACTAACTTCATGGAAATACAGGAGGAAGGTGAAGGATAAGGTAATTATTGGAAGGAAGGGGAAATATTCTACGCGGTTACATAGATACTGATTGATATTAATATCGCCCCCACAAGATTAACCCGCGTTATATATACCTGCCGGACAACCGGACCAAGCCATACCAACAAAGATGACAAGTATAAGAAATGAATTATGGAGAAAGATTGAATAGTAATTATGACACACAGACATACACACGTGGAGAGCTGAAGAAGACGTATGTTAGAAGAGAGAGAAAGCGAAGGTTGAGTGTGTGGAGAAAGTTTAAAATTGCTCTAATTTTGCCCTGGAGGAAAGAAAGACGTCATGCCAATACAATACGATTTCTTTCTTTCCCTTTGTACTCTGACAAGGCATGGCGCGTGTGTGTCGATTATTGGATTGAATAACAATAACCAACTTGTTAAAAAAAAAACAGTGTTTTTTTGTTAAGGTTAATATGTAAAATAATGATGATGGCTAGCCTGGCATGACATGACCTGTGAAATCAAACAAAGGAAATGATGATAACAGCGTGACTGTAAATGGATGAGTTAAATAGCATTGTTATAGTAATATTCATATTATGTATTCCTTCTTTTTAGAGGTGATCATTATCATTATTATGATCATCATCATCCCTTGCATGAACTCTGCAATTTTAATATCGGGACGGACAAATATTGCACATGGATGGATGGCTGTATGTCAGAAATGGAGGATAAAATCCGGATGAGAATATAATGCACGCGCACTTTCCACGTGAAATGCTAAAGAGGAAATCGGACAGGACACGGGTACTGCGGCTGTTGCTGCTGCTGGAGAGAAATCGGATACCACTTTTTAGCCACCATATCATTATATATTATTACTAGAACAGCAGGTAGAAAGGAAGAAAGAAGAAAGCTAGAAAAGAGGAGGAATTCTTGTTATTTATTATGTTAAAGTTGTTATACGCCATATGCCATGATATGATATTCTTATGCCAGAGGCTAATTTTGGACTGTCTCTTTTACTTTCCCTGTCTCTCCTCCTAATGGGGATATTTATCTGATAATGTGATCCGCTTTGGAGAAAATAAGTAGCAAAAGGATGTTATATTATATGTTTTGCTTATTTTCTCCGTCTGTCGACTCGTACTAAATTGGATAGAGAATCTCAACAAGAGACAAATTGGGAGTTGCCATGGTAACTGGAGAAAGGGAGACACAGAGAAACAGCGCTATTCATTTCGTATGAAGAACGATACAATTATAGGGAATAAAATTAGTATTAGTGTACGTGACTAAAATTCGGGACAATTTGATACTGATTTGTTTTTTTTTCTATTTATAAATAAATAAATAAACGTAATTGATTGTAATAATATAGGTAACTAGGCACAATTTACTCTCCTGGAGCTGGACGAATTAATTATTTCGTTTTGCAGACTAAACACAGCAATTTTTACATGCAAACCAACAGGAACTAAATAAATATCTATAAAAATCATAGGAATAATAATCAATGACCAATGTCAACGTACATTTAATTAAGAGACTTGTTTCATTTCGTCATTTTTTGTTCCTCATCCTCATCATCATCATCATCATCATCATGTCTTTATTTCATAACACCATTTCCAACTTGACATTGATCTTGAAGGGAAACTAAAAGTTACGAAGGAACAAATGACGACGACTTTCAAGTTCAAGTTGACCATTTATTATTTATGTATGTATGATGATTGTATAAAAGAACAAGAAGAAAAAAAGAGGAGGTGAAGGAGGAACAAAAAAGATTGAGCATGCAATAAGTTAAGTTAACTAGTTGTGTAGTTAGTTAAGTTACTCAACTCCATATCCAATTTGACATTGACATTCAACAACAGCAAATAGTATAGTGGATAGTCGTGTGCCAATTGCAGGCTAAAAAGCTAAACCAACAATGCAAACTATAATATTATATTAGACATTCATTTTATGTATACAATGTCAAGCCCACAGTTTTTTGATTGTGTGAAATGTTTTCTAATTCGGTGGAATGGAATAATGGAAGGAGGGCGCATCTATGTAGATAAATATGTTGTAGTTAAGCTAAAAGTTAGTATATATAATAAATTATAACAACAATAATACTTATAATAATCTCTCATCTTATCTTAGACGGAGGTTTACTTATCAAATCAGGTAATGGTAATAAATAATGACAATATAATAATAATAATAATAAAGTAGTGTATGGTAGTGTTTCCTTTCTTGCATTATACTATTTAGTTAGTAGTTCATGCTATATGCTATGTTATGTTATTTCAATGTTAAAGTCTGGCACAAATAATAATCTTGTGTTACTTAATATGTAGGTCGACAAGAGAAACTTTCTAATTCTTCTTGTTCTTGTTCTTGTTTCCTTAAGATAGGAGGAGGACCATTAATTTTATAACCACGATGATGATGATCGAGCAGTTGGTTGCATATAATAATATTATTATAACAACAAGCCATCCATCCTCAGTTAAGTTTTAAAGAAGTTAAAGAAGAAGAATTGCATAGGATTGCATTTTGCAGCTGCGGCACGATACGATGCGATTACATGTGGTTGTGGTGGTTGATGGTTGCTGCTACTACTACTTGGCTTACTTTCTCAAAGTGTATAATAATGTAATCTAGGTTATTTTATGGCTTGTTAAGTTATAGTTAGTTATATTCATTCATCTTCTTGTCTGGTCGTCATTCTTTCTTCTTTTATTCTTCTTTCTCATGGATGCGGATGGATGGATGTTGTTTTGTTGTATTATTGAATCAGTAATTTTCTTGTACAGGTAATAATAATTGAAAGTAAAGTCAAGTCAGTAGTAAAATAAAGTAAACCTGTGGTTTGGTTTGGTTTTTGGAAGAAAAGAAATGAGTATACTACATTATCATACATACGGCACACAGCACACCTGTTATAGGATTGTATTGTTTTATTATTTGTATGTATCGCTATTTATTTAGTTAGTTATTTGGAAGGTAAAAAGCATATACATTAAATGATGATCATCATTATTTGATTATGATGATGATGCTGATTATTGTGCACTAATAAGAGTATGTATATTTGCGAATATATATAATGAGCCAATGGGAACTGCACTTCCGCTTCTCTGTATCAGCCAAGAGAACATGATTGTGAACTTGAACTAGAATAAAGCAAAGCTGTGAACATGCATAAGAAACAAGGTCGTGCGGGTTGGGTTGGCCTCATCTCATCATAATATCGTCATTTTGCAATTCTGCGATGCTTACTTAATAATAATTTGCACACTCTCTTATTCTTATCCATGATTATTATATATATATATTGCTTTTTGTGTTATTATTATTATTATTAATATTAAGAACAACATATTAATTATTTAATTAATTAATCAAGATTGTTTTCGCCAAAGTTTACATTTGTTCATATTTCGCAAATTTGTAAACATTTGTTTCGTAAACATGCAAACATAGAAATAACTTTCAAACGGACCGAATATAATAATAATAGTGTTGATTATTATGCACACGTCTTCTTCTGTTCTGTTCTTTAATTGCTTTTCATGTTTATTTTAGCACGTATACGTGTGCATTATGCTTAGGTAGTGTGTTATTTTAGTGAGTGGACAGGTCACCGAACTAATAATAATAAAGCTAATAAACCTAGAAAAGAAAAGAAAACCATACCTAAACTTAAAACATGCAGATTTCTATATGTTTGACATTTAAATGCTGTTGTTTAATGGTACATAGCTACATAGTACAGAATTGGAAAGTGACATGGCTTCGTTCCTTCCTTATTTTCTCCATTGAATTGTGGAAACTGGAACAGGCCAAAAATAAATAAATAAAATCGCTATATCTTAATTAAATGAATTGATAATTAATTAATTGTGCAGGCGATAAAACTTTTACTTCTTCCAACAATTCTTCTACTTCCGTGTGCAGTAGAATGTTACAATTCAATTCAATTGCGTATGAACATGTCCAGGAAATAAATTCATCTTTTGTAATAATATAGAGATTTAATTTCTCTTGTACGCATATATACGTACTTTGTATAATCTAATATAATATATATATATTACTACATGGATTAGGACTAACTTAACTTTAACTATGTCATCATTGTCATCTTTCTAACTTTTGTGGCTTTATAGCTTGTCTATTAGTAACATGTCCATTCCATTCTATAAATTTAAATAAATGACACATTTAATTTAATGAGCATGGCTATAACATTGTTGTTGGGTTGGGCTCATTGACCAGAGAAAATTTTTTTAACATTGAGACATTGAGAAACTTTTAAGAAAATGTGATAATTTTGCATTATACATTTCCATAATTTGTAAAACAGGGTTAATTTGCCCGATTTCTTTAGGTTTTTTGTAATTTAGTTTAAGATTCATTTCCAGCAAGTGTGTATATTTTTCATGGGTATGAATCCATCTACAAAGCTATTTATTCATTTCGGTTAATTGCAATATTATTATTTCTGACTCCAATAATATAAAATTAAGTAAATGTAACAAGCTAGGTATTAGGTATTATGGCAATTTGTTAACAAGAATCTATAATTTCATTCAATGGCAGATATTGATTGACTCATTATTATATACAATGCAGAATATATTGTATCTAAATCGGGCTCATTTTTAGTGAGCACACAGTTTTAGCAAAGTTCTGATTGCCATTTTTTGCACAAAACAAATAAAAGAAAATCCAACTAATTATAATAATTCATTACTTGTACGGTAATAAAATCTGCATAATAAAATACAATGGCTATTTGTTCAAACTTGTAATAATTATATAAATAAACAAACATAAATATAAATAAATAAAGCTGAATTTCAGCACCTAAAATAAATACTAATTGCATAAATGTGAAGAATTGTAGATTTGGCACTTGGTACAGATATATTGATATGGGTGGACCAATATTGATGTTGGTATAATGATAAATTGGACGATAAATTGGATAATAGTAGGATACCATCTCATTTTTCCTTGATATTTGATAAATACTACACAATTAAAGTGTGTGCAAACCGAGATAAGTCAAGATCAAGCTTTAGTGCCGCATGAATTCTAAAATAAATAAGAAATAAGCAAATTATTAAAGAAATTAATACTGCTAATATTCAGATAAATAGTTGGGCACACCCACCGTCTGGCAGAATCTTGCGAGAATTTCCAAATGAGCCCATTCCAGCTAAAACAAATTAGGGAGATATAAAGATTTGTGAATATAATTTGTAATTATTGCATAATTATAATATTGTCCCATAATTTTATATACCCTGACTGGCCCCTCGATTACTGCCATATTGTAAACCGATAATTTTATTGCTTTCTGCCAACTTTTCAGGGGTGAAATTACGCTTGTTTTCATTCGCAACTTTGACACCGAGATTTCGGGCTCCGTCAAATCCGTTCTTTTGAGCCTGTATTAAAGAAAATCACAATTTAAGGGAATAACAATTAAGTAAACTTATAGGAAGATGGATCCGTTAATTGAAGTCCCTCTTACCATTCCACCTAGAGAAAATATGCAATCCACCACCATATACAAGTTCTTATTTTCATACAAATCATTCACTTGGAACAAATCTTGAGACTTCATCCCATAAGTTTGACACCCTTTCAGAAACATTTCCAAGTTTTCTCGCTGAAAATTACAAAATTGCACAATTTGTAAGGATTTTTTTGGCACAATTTAAATTATCTAAAGTCTATGTACATCTTTTCATGTACACCATTTAAAAAATGCACCTGTTTAAACGGAGCTGGAGAAGTGTTCACTTTCCGCACGGAATTTGGACACAATTTATTTATTAGTCTAGGAACAAATTATCAATTCTTTAATTTTATAACTCTATTGAAATTAAATTGTTAATTATTCTATAAACATACTCGCATAAAGCCACGCCATCCTTCAGCATAACTGCGAAATCCAACTGGTCTCGGAGTCCATTGTTGTTTTGAGCCAGACTCCGTTCAACAACGGCTTCAACCCAAGCAATCGCTTCTTTAGCCCGTTCCAGATTAAACTTGGCTTGAGCCTGGATCAATAAATAAACATTCGCAAAAAATGCAAACTTATATTTGCCAATTGTATTACTCACTTTCATTTGACACTCCCGACTCAAGCCGTAAGATGGACCATGATACGCCATAATAATCAAATGAAAGAGTATAGAATCAAACTGAAGCGTGTTGAAAAGTTAGTGATTTCTTTCTGGTTTCCTAAAGAAAGTCACAAAATCAGTCAACAGTTAATTATATGATCTGTGATCTATATATAATAAATTTCTTGGAAAACATTTTAGTAATTTGATGCTTAATCGACCATAATCATATTCCACATGAACAAATATTAAGCAAATTGACAAACGGTTTTTTTGCGAATGTATTCGGCTCACCTTTCTTACAGAAATGATAACTGATTTAATTATTAACCAAATAAGATTGTATATGGTATAAACAATGTTGTGTTCGAAAAGTAATATTAATTTAGCACAATTTAATGAAATCCTTCGCCAGAGATGCATACGTTTATGAACAAGCTCTCGGATTACGTACGTCTCAATAAGCAAAAGATTTGTGTGTTGCGTTGCGTGTATGTGTTGTGTGTGGAGTTGTCACAAAAAGAAGTAAAGACTTAGAATTTGGACGAAGAAGGTCCATTCCATAAAAAGTCCGCTCTTAAAGAATCTTTCTTCTTTTTCTTCTTCTTCTACTGTTATTTTACTGGCTTTGCTTACCTCAAGTGTTACGTTATTATTATTATGTATAAAATCTCCTATTGCGCCATCAACTTGTACTTCGTATAGCAGAATCCGTCCCCTTACTTTCTTCTTCTTCTTATTAACTCAATATATATAATAACAATACTGTTGCTGTATTATAATATGCTTGCTTTGCTGCTTGTCCCACCCATATGAGAAGATGAAGAAGAAACTGGATTTAAATCAGGTATTGCAAACATAATAATAAGCAAGGTAAGCATAGCAGCATCTGCATCATCGTTCATCGTCGTCGTCATTTTATTATAATAAGGTTACCCTCTCTCATCTCATCTATCCATCCATCCTGATCCATCCTACCTGGTTTGTCGTCTCATCTGTGGTTTGGTTTGATCTTTTGATTGGATTGAATCTAAGAAGAAGAAGAAGAAGATGCGGATATGTGTACAGATTACAGTAAATAGACACACACACACACCTTATTTCATCCCAACTACACCACCTCCATATGTATGTATAGGACCTCTCTCATTAATTCCTACTTAAGGTCAAATAAATGCTGGGACACGCTTTTAATAAGTAATGCAAAATGCATGTATGTAATGTAATTGCAGCAGCACCTCTCTCTCTCTCTCTCTCTGGCCCGCTTTTACAGAGTTTTTTGTTACATCATACACACCACCACTAAAAGTCAAGACCTTATTTTTCATTGCATAATGGGATAATACGGAAGTATTATCCGATGTGGTCAAGTCAAGTCAATGGTATTATAATAGTAATAATAATTCTTTTATTCTTAAGCAAAGCAAACAAACGTAGTAATTAATACGATATGTACACATACAAACTTACATTACACTGGTGCATACATTATATAATGGTTGTTAATTAAATAATGCATCTGCCTGTGACGGAGAACAGTTGTATGTAAGAATGCTTATACATGGTTATAAAGATATAAAGGTAGAAGGTGTCAAATAAGAGGAATAATGGAATACTTACTTATTCGTAATTTAATCAACATAAATAAATCTCAGTCAGGATTATGTATTAAATATTTAAAAGAACCTTAAACTTAATGGATTTCAATTAAATCCAATTATATTCATTCATTTAATATGTAGATGCTGTTGCTATTTGTTATTATGTCATTCACATGTAAAAAAGGAAGAACAAGTTTAAACCTTTTAGGGATTAACAAAAGATGGACGAATGAAAATTAAGTGAAGGGTAAAACCGTGATTTTCTTTAAAAGGAAATAAAATAAAGCACCCATTATTATTTTCTTATGACAAACAAGCACACGGATGAACTTGATGCGTTCAAAGAAGGAGTGGACCGTATTTTATGTTGTCTTTATCTTAGTTTGATTATTATTTTGTTATAATAAATTTGGGGGACGGAGGGACAACTTGGTTGGTTGTTCATTGATTTTATGAATCAATTATGAAACCATTATGGTCCAGCAGGTCAACCGCAAATGAGTCATCATATGAATTATCCAATGCCTGAAATGTTTTCCATTCCTCCATAAATTTCCACAAGCTTGGCGACACGCATTGATGACAGAGGATGGATGCACTCCCAAATCGATCAGGGACACATTCACACCGTTGACAAGCGGACGGCTGAGAACCTTGGGCAACTACGGATGAATACGGTCAAGTATAATACAGTTTCTTTAATTTAAAATATCGGAGCTATGTAACTTAACACCTTACCTCGTCGGGCCCAAACATCCCACACTTTTTTGTTGTCTTGTTTCACATTGAATCTTGTCCCGTTTGATTCCATGGCGAGGGGAGTGCATAAATCTTTTGGAAGATTGATCTGTCTTTTTAAAGTGGGATTGGAAGGTTCAAGAAGAAGGGGGGATGATTTAGCATGTTTTAAGGTGTAGACACCATTCATGTCCATTCCGTAGATGGGGTTAGTGCTGGATTCTTGGTCTTTACGATTTCCCTGGAAAATGGATAAGTAAATAAATGGGGTGTCTGTGATGTGAAATTTGAGATTTATGTACCTTTAGGGTAAACTCCTTCTTGACAAGAAGATGCAATTTTATATCATTTTCCACCAGCAGCGTCAAAAGATCTGGATAACGGAGAGAATCCCCACAATTTTCGGAGGGGCAAGTCACAGCGATGAAATTTTTGGAAACACCTGCTCGAAAAGTTAGCGATGCTGCATAAGTTATGGCATCATAAAGGGTTGTCGTGGATGGTAAAGTGGTTTCGGAATTGGGGGTGTTTGTATCATTAGGAATTTTGAAGAGCGTGTTATGCGTCCAAACATGAGCAGAAGTGGTTTCAACGTGAGGTTGATCATGGACAGAGTCACGACTTCCGCCAAATCCGACAATCGCATATCTATTGTTTTTAAGTCCTTCAGAGTGAAGAGAGGAATCTAAACGTTTAATAGCATCGGATAAAATGGAGGGAGAAATACAGCCGGATTCTTGAAGGAGGATCACATTATCGGAGGACAATGGGGGTGGACGGTCAGAGGATGTTTGGAGCGTAGCATTTTCACCGGTGGTAAGTGCAGTACCATCTTCGAGACGGCAACGTACTGTAAAAATGAATAAGAACTAAATGAATATATCTATTGCAGATAACCCTTGTAAGTATAAGTGCCTTATCTTGAGGACACTCACCACAAGTTGGAGGCATCCACACATCCACATTATTCTTTTGGCATTCTGTTACATATGCATTCATCGCAGAACAAGCGGACTCCACTCTTTTCCCACTGTTGACATTTTGGCTTACATCGTACTCGCACATCTCCATAAAAACGGAGCTGTCCACCGTATTGAAGCACGGTCTTAAGGGCGAAGCTCTATTTTTGAGGAGATTGAAGCAAATATTATCCACATCTGCATAACTGTTTTCTGGGGATTCTTCCTTGGCAAAGTTTTTCATCCGACACGAAGATCCTCCAACCCTCCACGAATAGGCAAAGGTGGACACATCTCCTCCTCGGATCACTTGTCCATCCGGAGTTTGCAAATCGTTGCTCGGTTCGTTGTCATAAGTTCCTAGGATTCCACCCACCTTGCCAAAATGCCACCCACTCACGGACACCGTGCAGACAGAGTAGGATAAGGAACAAGTAAGTGTGAAACCTCTCGAGTCATACATTTCAAGACCGGTTTGATGTCTTCGGATAAAAAGGGGACCAATCTGCAAAGGAAGTTCTACTTTTTTCCCGGCCACCGTCACTTTAAAATCGGACACATCTATTTCTACCATATCGGAGGAGGTGGTTGGGATAGAGTAAGATTTTTTACGAATGACTCCATTTCTATGCTCGTAATTGACGATGAGAGAGAATGGTGTGGATGTTGGTGGTGTGGCAGATGCGGATAAGTCTGTGAGGAGGAGATAGCTGCATTCTCCCACAAAGCGGAAATATTTCTTGTCAAATGTGAAATAATGGTGGTCCCCCGCCATGAGGGCGTAACTTCCAAAGGGAGGAAGTAAGGAGCGAATATTCATGTCGAAAACTGGTCTTAGGGAATCCAACGTGTCAAAGACTTTGTAATAAAAGTTGGTGAGTTGTCCAACATCCGGCATTTCTTCAGAGGGTCGTCGCAAAGTTGGAGATTGGGTAAAGTCGACCCATTGAAGGGCGCTAAGGGATTGATTATAACATAAGAAACCTTGATTAGAGTCCAACTCCCATGAAGCAGTGGGTAAATAACGGGCCAAGAAATGGTCAAAGGTAAACAGAGAACTTGTCATAAAGGATTTGAAACGTTCCTCAACTTCTAATGCTTCCCAGATTTTGCCCATGGTTGAAATTGCGGTGGAAATAGTGGCACGAATAAAGGGCAATGGTGGTGTCGAAATGAGATGACTCCATTGTGATGGAGAGATGACAGAACGGATGGATTCTAGGAGGGGAGCAAGGTAGTCAATTATCCGGTCCCAAATTCTGCAAAATTAAGAAATTATTATATTTGAGATTGTTCGTAAAGTGCAAATAATGTGTGATTGATTGTGAGTTGGTTTCTTATCATCAATATAATATAGGTTTTATTCTGGATAGCAATGTGTTATATAATGTTGCATATGATGTAACAATGATGGGCTTAATTCTAGCTAACTGTGTAATATAATGGTACTGATAATGTATACTGGGCTTTGATATATAGCCAATGTTCATATAGTTATTATATACTGAATGGGCCTATTGCCAATGTATTATAATAATTACATGTGTAATAAGTTGCCCCACTAATCTGGACTGATCCGACGTGGACTATGGGCAAATTAGAAGTGATCTTTATTGCACTGAAAATCTGGACTATTTATACTCGCATCAACGTTTGTCCAGTAGGCAACGTTGATGTGTGACGTTTGGAACTGGAACAAGTAAATGTGTGTGCAAATCCAACGTTCATCTCTGTACATTCCATTCCATACCCAACCCAAGCCGATACATACTATCAATTCAACTCTCTACTCTACTCACAAGTCATCTAAAACGTAATAGTTTCTAAACAGAGATCAAATGTTTATATGTGTCCTATTGCATCCATACTTGATATTCATCACTGCTTCAATATTCTGCGTAAATTGTTGAATTGGAATTTCCGATAACCACGCTGCGAAATCATTGTACAATTGAATCAATTTCCGAAACAGACCAACAGCCATTAGCTTGTGCTCTATTTGGACAATTTTATCTTCCATCATGTCAATCAGAGTGGTGGCTATGTTTTTGCAGTGGTGAAAAAAGGTGGAAACCATCACAATATTGTTGTCGTAGGCTGACTCCACAAATTGTTGAACTTGTTGTGCATAACTTAGAATTAGGTTGCTAATTGTGTCAACATTGAAGAAAGAGAGGAAGTAGGTGGTGTCCGGAAATTGAGAAATAATTCGGGTGGTCAAACCATTCCATGAATCTCGGAGAAATTTTCTATAATTAATATGAAATTAATATTATTTTGTAATTAAAATACATATGCAAAAAAAATCCATTACAACGTACCCCACATTTTGCACAAAACTTGGCAAAATTTCGCTTAGAATATCTTTGATATAAAAAGCATTGGAATTGTAAAATTCCTGTACTGCATTAATTCCCTCGATCCAATCGGTCTGTATTAATGCACTCTCAGTTCGCCAAAATGTGCCAAATTCATCCCAAACCTGGCCAAATTCTCTCCCCACTATTTTCTCCCTTGCCATCAATTCCTCTGTTATTCCAGTCAATTCAAAATAGTTCCAAAGTTCGGAACCAATTTGTTTTGGAAGATTATAGCCGGGTAAAACTTGGAACAAATCGGGCATCCAGGATAACTTTGTTTGCACCATGTTTTTTGTAGTACTGGTCAATTCCCCTGTTGCTTGGAAGAGGTGAATAAATTTATCTCCTTGTACAGTGGCCAGATGCACCCCGACTTTCTTTTTATGGGAATAACCCCCAAAAATGTTCAGTTTGTTTTCTCCCTTGTGTTTCACATTGATTTCTATTGAAGGAAGGTTCCCCGTGAGGAGAATTGTATCCGCATCATATGAGATGAAATGTGCATTTAGTGTAAGCAGGTTGGAGTCTGGGAAATGGTTAGATTTCAGGGTGAGGATGTCATTATTCTTGTGAGTCGTGGAGGATGAGGAGGATAAGGTCAGTTGAGACGATTCTGGAGACTCGACCACATTTAGGGTCAGATTGGCTACAGATCCGGACACAGTTTTGTACGATAAAGTCGACGAGAAGGTGTGGTTTTCTGATGATGTTGTCAGAAGGAGAGAGATCATCGTGTTGGATGCAGCGTGGTGAAGAACGGACCTTGAATTAGACCAGTTTGTATTATTCCTGAAGATGGAGAATTGCAAGGAGGGTGGATTCAGTTCCATTTCAATCAGCTGGAAACGCCCTTGTCGATAAATCCGTTCGGAAGAGAGGGTTAAAGGAGTGACCCTTGTGGGGAGCGTGATTTCAATAAAATCCGTAATTTCTGCCGATCTCCAACCCGGCTTGATGTCTTGTTGCCACTTGAAGCCAACCTCCTTTGAAGGATTTGACGCTGCGTCCCATTGAAACAGAGCGGAAGTGAGGGACTCATCTGGATGGGTGATTGAAGCAAGATGGAAGGAAAGTGATCTTCCATTCCAGGGAAGGAGAAGGGTGAAGTTGGTCCCATAATTGGACTGGAGGAGGAGAGGAGAAGAGGCCTTAGAGAGGAAGAAGTGATACCCTGTTTTTCCTTGGGTGGAAAAATGGGGACTGTCCCAACTCAAGAGCACATTTTGATTAAGAGTTACACTGCTTAGAGAATGATTAAAGGCAAAGGCAATATTTCCATATCGTTCCATACTTAGGGACACACCAGCTTGTGTGTGGAGTAGGTTGCGGTCCCACTTTATACTTCCTCCCACCGTGTGACCAACCGGAGAATCCAAATCCCAACAAAATTCTCCTGTTACAAAGAGGCTGGAGGGAGTGGCTTGTTTTAAACTGAGGATAAGAGAGACTGGAGCGATAGGGTTGAACAACTCGATGACAGAGATGCCCTCAACAGATACGAATTGAAGACCAAGATACCGTTCCTCATTGAATGAAAGGTCCACCGTGGCATTTGAATTGGCTAGGAGGCGCTGTAACGAGAAAGTGGACGTGATCAGGGGTGACACAGGGATTAAAGTGAGTTTGACTGAGAGTGGGCCCCATGGTGTGGTTAAGTCGAGATCAGCTCCAGCCAAGTCTAACTCAGTGGAGAAAGTAGAGTGGGCTGAAAGCAGGGTTGAATCCATGATGGAGATCAGACTGGAAAAAACAATTGTGTCGTCATTCTGGTGCCGAAGAAGGTCCATCTGTACCAGCACGTTGTACGGGCAATCTTCTCCGACAGACGCATTCAGAAAAAGTGTCCCCTTCTGTTCCGGTACTTGAGTAAGTTCAACCTTTAGTGAGGCAGGCGTCGATCCAATATTCGTGGTTAAGCCACCACTAAATCCATCCTGGGTGGTATCCGTCTTGAGTGCAAAGTGGAGGGTGGGCAGATCCATGAATGATTCCAAGGCTGCATTAAACTCCCCATCCATCGTGAGGAAGGAGGTGTACTCATAGCGATAATCTGCATTCAGTGTGATATCTTCCATCCACTCTGGATTTTGCAGAGTCACATGTAAACTTCGTCCTGTTCCGATTTTACTAAACGTGTCAAAAGCGACGGAGAGGGAGACGTTGGTGTATGGTGGGAAGGGGGAGGTCAGGGTGGCAGTCAGAGTGGGAGACCCTGAGTTATCTGAGTTGTACAAGAAGGAGAAACAGACGGAAGAATTGTTGAGGGTGCCGGACGTGGTGATGTCGACTAGATTACGACCACGAACTTTTGCTGAGAGAGAGAGGGAAATGTTGGGGAGGGTGTCGTGGAGGGGAGTGGTCAGTGAGACGGAGAGTTGAGCAGGAGGTGTGGTGGTGATGGAGGGAGAAAGAATAAAGTGAGAGAGGGGGGAGATGGTGGTGGAAATCGTGTAAATTTGAGAGTCGTGGTGGAAAGAGAGATGCGCTGCTCCAGGAGTGGTGGCTGAGGGTGTGGTGTAAATTCCTGGAAGGAAAACAGAAGATAAGTGATAATAGATTATGAAACCCTTGAGGGTGACGATGCGATGTAGTGCCTTACCGGATAAGGAATATTTTCCAAAGGGAAGTCCTACACTAATCGCAGGTTTGAGATTATCCCAATTTCCTTCCTGGATAGATTTAAACCCCGTAATTTTGACCATGGCATTAGGCAATGAGATAATCGGGGTATAAATTTCCCCATAAATTTCATCCTGTCCTGATTTCAAAGCTAGTGTTAGTCTGTCAAAAGCCTTGTGTGGTGTCAAAAGTTGAAAGAGGACGACCATGTCTCGCCAAGAGTGATACTTAAGGGCTCCTTCACACCTCCAATGATAGGCTCGGATATGGACATCACCCAAAATATGGATTTCTTCCTGAGAGATGAGAGATTTCAAGTGCACATCGAAATGAGATGATGGAATTAAGGGAGACAAAATGGTTAAGCGACCCTCAAGATGTTCCAGGTCCAGAAATGTGTCCAACTGATTTGCAACGGAAGCAAAGTTAGTGTGAAGTAGGGCCTTAAGGAGGGACCCTTCCTTGCTCCAAGACAGCTCAAGGGAAGATGGTGCTGATATTGTGGGCGAATTTAAAGCAAAGGAAATTCCACCAGTAACAGGGTCTGCCCTCACAGCTAGAGAAACCGTGTGGGTAGACGTTCTCGTGCGACAGGTTATTTTCGAGGAAAATCCATCCCTTTTTCGACCAAGTTCTCCACGTATAACGACTTTCTTTCCGGAAGTTAGAAGGGAAGGAGACTCAAGGGTGAGGGTAACTTCGTGATCATTTTCAGTTTGATTGGAGTACTCCAAGTGTCCATAAATTGAACCGAATGACCCAGACAATTTCCCGTTAGCGGTCATCCCCTCTCCTGGAGGAGTTACATCTCCTATAAAATCCAGAGTGAAAGCGTCCCCTTGAATTGCTGACAATTCTAAGGTGTACTTTCCTCCAAGTGGTGGAGACTTAATGGAAACATGGTAACGATGATCCAACTGGAAGGATGGATGAGAAGAGGATACTCGTCCTTCAAACATAGCTTGGTCTTTCGCAAGGGTCGTAGTCAAGTCGAGTTTGGCAGTTTCATCTTTGCAAAATGTGTGAACGGATAGCCTCATGGTACTGGAAGGATCAAAGTAGCCAATAAGGATGAAGTAATAGGTATTTAATGAGCTGTTGGGATCATCACTTGGCGCAAGGGTGAGGGACACTGAGGTCGAAATTACAGATGGAAGCTGAATTGACCATGTGATTTTTGCTATATTTGCACCATAGGTTACAGAAGCATGACCACCTTTCAGGGGGGAAGTTGCATTTCCGGATAGGCTGAAGCCATACCGGAACCCGTCCCCTCCAAGCTCAATGATGAATGATCCCATATTATTGGTTTTGGCTGAAGGGAGTTCATATCCAAAGTAGAGGGATGCCTTTTCATCCCCTCCTAGGTTCAAAGTCCCTTCAAATTGCACAGCCGGCTCCAAAGAATCTGACGATTTTTGCAGAGAAATCCGTGTTTTGATTGGTTTCATTCCTTTAAATGGGAGGTCAAGGGATAGGATCACTTCAGGAGAGGCCACGGTCAAATTGGCAGAGGCATGGAATCCTGAAAGTAGAGATGATGTCGCGTCCACATCAATTACTCCAGAATAGGAAGTTGGACTTTCTTCTTTAGTGAATGAGGTAACCATGGAAACCGAGTGGTTGCTGTGCGGGTTTATGGCCCAGTTTCCTTTGAATGTTGCTTGATAACTGGTATCACTGGGTGAGGTGAAAGTGAAGCGTCCCTTGCCACCGATCTCGTCTGGATTATTGTTAACCCTTAACCATCCTTCAAACTTGACCTGTTTCCAGTCCTTGGCCTTCCAAGAGGTTCGAATTGAGCGGGAGCCAATAATGGCTTCATTAATAAGGGATGCGGATGCACTGCCTTCTTCCCGAGATCCTGACAATTTCCATTCTACCCGGGAATTGTACTCGGGCAACATTGCACTTTGAAGGGAAACCAAGGTGGAATAGTAGGATTGAATATTTGCATCAAAAATGGTACCAGTATCGATACTATTCGCATTAATTTTTAGACCAAATTCTGGTCCCCATTTAATCAGTGAGTGGGACTTAAGTCGCGCTAAAATGTTGGAATCCAACCCAATCAAGAGTTCAGATGGTTTCAAAGCCGCGTCCAGTTCAAAAATGCGTGCAGAATTAGAGTCAATCGATACATTCAATGATTTTAAAGACGCTTGCCAATTATGTCGCAATTTCAGTGCTAGATCTTGCCACCCTTTAATAGGAGTGTGAATTTGCATATGCCATTTTCCATTCAAGTCGCCCTCTAGTTTTCCCAGCCATCGCGAATCTTCATTCTCAAAGAGGAAAGATCCCTCTAATTCCCGAATATTGCTAAGATCGTAATTCCCATGTACGAAAATATGTCGTAATCCTTGAAAAGGGGAAATTAATGATAAATTAAGTCTCTGCGAACCCCATCCGCCAGAAGTGACCAGAATACTTTTGACATCAACCATTTGTCCAGATCCAAACCCTTCCCACAATCCATGCAACCTTGTTTCTTTCCCATCCATTGATTTGTTAAAAGAGAATCCCACAACTTTCAAAAATGGGAGAGTCGTTTTTAGCCCGAATTTCGGGTTTCCACCGGACAAATCCAGGGTGGCGTGTACCTCATGTTTTAATTCATTAAAGACCACCGCCGCCACGAAGGAATTATTTCCAGTGGGATCGATAGACAATGTGGCTTGAAATTGGGATGAAACATTTTGCCAGGAGGATAAATCCAATGCGATATTTATGGCGTGGGGATGTCTCGGATTGTAGACGAAGTGACCATTCAGTTTGAGCAATTGTTGGTTTCTAGCATATTCGATGGCTGTGCTGTGCTCTCCAGAAGAAGTACGAGAATACTGGGTTAGCAACCGCATCTCTTTGTAGGATTCGAAGGGAGATTCCACCAGGATGGAGAGTCTTAAAGATGCCTCTGACGGAGAAGAAATGTTCGAGGTGAGGGAGCCATCAATTGTGGTGTTAATAGAGACACGGAAATCTTGACCTGTAGTAGCTAGAAAATGGATAAGGGATAAGGTATCATCCATTGCTAAGGTGATGAAGACCTCCTCCCATGCAGGGATGGGGGTACTTATTAAAAGGGAGTGACTGTTGAGGTGGGGTAGGTTAAGGTAGGAGTAACCAAGTATGTTGGAATAACCGTTATTAATTTTCCAGGTAATGCTAGTCTCATGCTCCATGGGGGAGGTGTAGTTTTTGATAGCTTCAAGATCAAACTTTTCCCAGGAAGGGATTGGCGTAGAAATGGATAAGGCGAATCGTGCCCTATTTGTGAGAGACGTATGCAGAGTCCAGATACGAGTGGAGGCACTATTCATTGTAAAGTTGAGCGTGTAAAGGGACGGAGTGTAGAACAAGGACACACTTCCGGTGTAAGGATGCAGACATTGAACATGGAAAGTACCCTCCACCTTGGAAGGGGAGAGCTTAATTGAGGTCGATAATTCATGGTGGCGCTCATTTATGTCACAACTGAGGAGGGTGGTGATCAAGCTGCCTCGCTTATTTTCAAAATTTCCCTTAAATTGCAAACGTTGCCAAGATTCCAGAGGAGTTTTGAACAGGACTACAACGCTTGACGGGGACCACGTTGCTTGGGCGGAGAAAGTGCCTTCAACCTCTTCCAAGGCTAATTCGGTTGGGAGGAAGGAAGTCGATTCGGTCAGGATGTTGCGGAGAGATTTGAAACCGTGTATGCTCACAGAGGAGGAGACGCTACTGGATTCATTTCTTTTGAAAGATTTCATATCAAAGGCACAATCAAATGTGTCGGTATCTCTTTGCACTCCGAATTTTGCATATTTGTTTCCGGAGAGGGTGTCAATGTCGTAATACAGGCGGGTTCTTGACCACCAGGCGAATGGGGTGGTCACCGTAAGATCAATTTTCTTTGGGTCTGCACTAATTATTATAGAACCGTTGATGGCGGAAGTTCCTTGATTAATTAGTTGGATGGAAATGTGGTGGTTTCCCCAGGAATGAGTGGGGCTGATTGTAGGCGTGTAGATGAGACGGACTTCACCCAACTTTTTGCCATTCTGGGATGCCATAAGCAATAATGTGCTATAGTTTTCTAGAGATATTTCCAACCCGGAGATGAAATCGCCTTCAGTGGTGAATCGAAGTTGCTTCTTTTGCTCAGCCCAGACTCCTTGTATGTTTAGTTCATGGTGGATTTGTGGG
This sequence comes from Folsomia fimetaria, assembly GCA_034695645.1. Lineage (NCBI taxonomy): Eukaryota > Metazoa > Arthropoda > Collembola > Entomobryomorpha > Isotomidae > Folsomia > Folsomia fimetaria. The sequence goes on from JAQFZJ010000088.1 coordinate 50,574, forward strand.
GATGTGTAACTTCCAGTGAGGGTGACATGTCCTGTATCGAATTGAAGGGAGTAGGAGGTGGAGAAAGTGTGTAAATTTAAGGATGGGTAGAATGCACTTTTTGAGTAGAAGGATAGTAATCCTTGAGTGGCGGAGACCTGTAAAAAAGGAAATAAAAAAAAATTGGATGATTGTGTGGGTTTAAGACATGCATACGACCCTACCTGACCCTTCCCATGGAAAAAGAAGACATAATCTTCATCCAAATTTAAAAAGCTTTCCATAATTCCAGTCTCCTGATCCAATGCAAATTTGTATTGCAATTCAGGGAAATGGTTTGACTCCACATTTGCATGCAACTGGATCGCTTTCCCCTGCACCTTATCTCCTCTAAGGGTCGCATTCAGTAGTGTTTCTGTTCCCATAACTATTCTTGACTTAACCTGGATTCTTTCTCCTTCTGTGTAACCCACCCCAACATTTCCACTAATAGCTTCGAATAATCCGGAAGAAGATGAAACGTCAAACCGGAACTCGTTCTCCTTATCCCTGGTCCCTGCAACGGTAATCGTTTCTATTTCCGATTCACCCGTTCCCCAAGAGATTGAGCTGTATAATGTCTCCATATTTGTGAGAACCGTTTGTGCAGAGAAATTCCGAGGGGATGATGGCAACACTTTGTCCCAGAATGTCCCATTTTTTGGCGAAATCGAGAATTTGTTAACATTCACAATACTACTTTTGGGATCCAACATGTTGTGAGACGATTCAAAAGTTAGTTGGGCCGGAAGAAAGTCAAATTTAGATGAGAGGATGGTCGAAGTACTCCAAAATTGGGTGAATCCAACCCACACCAGATCTGAATCGACACGAAGAAGTGCTTCTCCTCCTTCCGTGATGGATGCCTCGACTTTATGAAGGTGATTAGCGTCATCTGTTTGTAAGGAAAGGGTGGCTTTCTTCTCTGGGCCAGAATGGTAGGAACCCCAGGCGGTGAGGGTGTGGTCATTCTTCTTTGTGGTGGGGGTTGTATTTTTAAGAACGACGCCAACCTCGCTTTTATGTGAGTCGATATCCGTAACTAGTTGGAGAAGTCGAGCACCTCCTTCAGATTCGGAGACGATGTGTGATTCATATCGATGAGAAGGGGTGGATAATTGGGACGTGATTCTAGTGTCAGAGAAACAGCGAATGTGACCAGAAATTTGCCAAGAGATTGGTGACGAGGATGGTGTGGGGAATGCAAAAAGGGCTGAATGATTGAACCCGGAGAAAATGGTGCCGTAAGTGGACAGGGAAACTTTCTTCGGGATGAGGGTCGACAAACTAGCATCGTTTTCCAAGGTGAAGGTATACAAGGGTGCGACATGGTTGATTAAAACTTGAGCCGAACATGATTTCCAAGAGGAGAGTGGTGTCAGTAGAGAAATATTGTAGGACGTGGCTGATTCTTGATGTTGTTTGGAGATGTGCAAATGTACCAAATTTTTAGGGTGGTACGAATCTGCTCTCCACTCAAGAAGAAGATTTGAGGAGGAAGGATGAGTGGTGGTAGTGTGTCCAATTGGATGAGAAGAATTCCATAACATTGTAATCTAGGACATGGTAAAAGTGATAGGAATTAATTAATTTCTTGACATAATCTAGAAGCAGTAATTGCATAAATTTAAATACCTCTGGCATCAAATTTAACCCTTTGACCTGCATACTTAACGACGAAGAAGAATTGTAGGGGTGGTAATGTTCAAGGAGAAGAAGACTGCTGCTGCCTCTTCGAGTAAAGGAGGCTGCCATCTTATCCCGGATCGGGCTTCTGTGCAACTCAACCTCGAAATCGTACCGTGAATTGTTCGTCGTAGATAGAATGCCTCCAAGTGTGACATCTTGTGGTGTTAATCCTCCTTTCAGTACAACAAGAAAGGTTTTGTCCCCAACATTTCCTGTCAGTTGAGCAGAACAATGATCACTTCGGACGAGATGGGTCCAATCAATGCTTAAATTAGGGAGGTCATCAAATGGGGTCGAGAGTTGGAGTGAAACATCCCACGAATTGCGAGTTAATGGAGACATTTTTGCGGAAATGAGAATTTTCTTTTTGAAATCTTGATCCCATTCAAAAGCAGCGGTTATGTTATCTTTCCCAAGGGCAGCGGAAATGGTAAATTTGTCATCAAAATAGTCCAAGCCAACATTTAAGCTTGAAGTGGACAGGATTCCGGTAATCTGTAATTTGTCCATGGGAAAGTTCCCTTTGTTGGGGATGATGATGACGGACACGGTTTTTGGTGAAGATGGATAAGAACCAGTCATCCTTCCTTCCACAAAGATATGCTGATTAAGAAACAAATCCAGCACGGCGTGTTGTGATCCATTCTTATTTTGTCCCAAAAGCAGTTCTCCACTATATTTTTTCTCATTAAATGTAACCTTCGCCTCAATCTTGTGATTGTTCCGGATATGACTATAATCCACACTAGTACTCAATCTACTGCTGTACGGTTTTTTACCTTCGATAAGAATCTGGCATCCGATATGGCTCTGCTTATCCGTCACAGTGAAACCCACATTTCCAGAAAGCGGAACTGGAAAGAAACCTCTTGCTCGAAATTCCACTAAATGATCCAGTTTTAAATTGGAGGAATTGTTTATATAACTCAGTGTAGCTTTCATCTCTTTAAACTGGTTGAGATTAATAGCAACCTCTGCATCAAAGTGACCCTTCCTTTTTTCCACCAGTGTTGAACTTAACCCATACTCGGATCCAGGCCAAGTTATTCCTGCTGTGAGATTATTATGAAGAAAGGGTTTGGATAGGGTGTCATACTGAAATTTCGCCTTAACTTCCTGACTTGGAGAAACCCTTCCAATAAATTTAGTGTGAATTGAGCCATCCACAAATCTATGGGCGAATTCGACATGATAATCCACTGCGGCACGGAGATTAGTGAGAGCGGCAAGGAGCCTGAGTTCTGTAATGTCTCGATTATTTTGTAGGCTGTAAATGGAATGCGCATCCCAAGTAGATTTTCCAAGAGATAGTTTACCCACATTTTCACAGAAACCGGAACTTGTTTGCGTTTCCCAGGAGAAGTCGAGGGAGTGGTTGGGGTACGAGGAGGACTGGAAGGAAGCGGCCGCGTTAAGCTTAGATAAAGCACCTTTCGTGGATTTTTGAAGTTTCGCGCTGATATCAATTGTTGCAGGAAGACTTGAATGGAAGGAGTATTCAAGAAGGGATCGAGTGGAGAAGTGGGATGGACGCGTTTTTAGAGTGGAATGAAGGTTTCCAGTGATATAGTAGGATTCCAGGGCGAGGCTGATTTCACTCGTGTCGTCTTGTCCGATGTAGTTACCTTTGAAATTGCAAGAAATTTAAATTTAAAATACACACAAATTAGTAGAAATGCGTTCTTTGTTAAGAAAAAATATCTACCTTGTACTCGAATCGGGGTTTCAGTCACATGCTTCAATGTAATGTTAACATTTCCAACTTTTGTATTATTACTTCCAGTAGTTGGCAGTTGGACGCTTCCCATCAAATGTGCAACCGGTTTTTGACCAAGGAATAAGACAAAGGTGGGACTGATTTTACTCCCACTGTACGCCAAGCTCCCATTTAGTTGGAGAAGGGTAGATTTCCCATCAATAATGGTGACATCGACCGATTTATAATTCGGACTAAATGTTCCCGATGCCTGTAATAATTTGGAGGGTGTTTTCACCCCAGCTTGGAAAATACCCGTTGTTTCATACTGGACAAATGATAACGCAGTTCTTCTCTCAATACGGGAACCCGGTGTATCAAAATCCAGTTGGAATTGTGTCTTGTGTGCAGTTCGGTCCCAAGAATAGTTGATAAGGTACCCGTCAAAGTCGTCCATTTTCTCGAGGTAAACCTTTGCCAGGGCGGTAGGAGGTGTAACGGTAAAGTGGGTGGGGATTGAGACCTCTCCGCATAATTTTAGTCCTAGGAAATTGTTACGGTTATCGCCAAAGCAGGATTTCCTCTCAAATTGGAGTGGATTCGGAAATCGCGCTTCTTCCCGTGACCCTGAAGCCGTAAGGAACACCAAACTGGAAGAAACTTCTAAAATCTGTTGTGTTTTTTGTGGTAAATTGATCTCCGCTTGGACATTGTTCCATCCATTAATTCCCAATTTGGTCGAAATCCCTGTAGAAGATCGGAGTACATTTTGCACAGACAATCCACTCTGAATAAATTTATTCCCGGGACCAATGCTCACGGTAAGAGATGCACCCAAATTAATGGCAACGTTGGGTCGGAGTAGACCATAAATCTCTATTTCTTTCCGCTCCATGAATTTACCCACGTTAAATTTCCCTTCTGCTGATAATCCCATCGTACTGGACGCATGAAGGGATAAGCTGAGTGGAATTCCGGCCATTGTTGGAACGCTGTACGAAACATCCATGAGCATCGTGGACCTAGTAAATCCCACTTTTTTCCCAGTACTTAAATTTTCCAATATACTTTTAAGATTGAACCACTTTTGCCCTGATTCGTCCATCACATTGGGTATTTGCGCATCGGTTTGGATGTCGAAATCCTTATAGATAATTTCATGTCCGAATATTCTTGTGTAGATTGAACCACGGGGAGAAGGTGGGTTAGATGCAGTGGATGATGAATATAACGATTCAAGGCGGGCGGGTAGTTCCCTCTTTTGTCGAGTGCTTTGAAGAAAGGATGACATACTTTTATCTGGAAAGTAACCAGTTGGCCCAAATATGGGTTCCAGCAGAGTTTCCGGTGAAGTAAACCGACCCCCAATTTCCAAAAAGTTTACCGTTTCCCCAAAAAAGTCGAGAGAAATGTTGGCCATAATGGATTTTGGGAGGAAAGATTCTTCCGTGAAAATGATGTTGGAATCAAGTCCTGCGCTAAGGTTATATTCGTCGGAAAATTTAAAGGAATTCTCATAATTTCTGGAAAATTTTCGAGCATCGGTTTGGAATTTTTGGGCCAATACTTCATTGGAGAGGAGATTTCGAATGTATTCTTTCTCGTGGCGGGTTGTTTCTTGGAGGTTGGTGAGATGCGTCCACACGAAAGAACCCACTGTAAAAGCAGACAATTATTAATTTGCAGATTTTCCAAAATTAGCAAATTTATGAATTAATTTCGTATTTATTAACCCTGATTTACGACTTCATCCCTCAAAACATTTTGCACAATCTCTAAAACTTTTCTACTCGGGCATTTCATCGCGATTATATAAGCCCTTATCCTCAGCTCAGTGTGTTCCTCATAATCTTCATAAATCTGGAGGAATGGTGCCGTTGAGAACATGTTGCAGGAAATTCTTCGATGTGCTTCCATCGCGGAGAGACGGATTTCCACAGAATTCTTTGTCCGGGTAAAACATTTCTCAAGGAGTCCATTTTTCGGAAGGATTCCCAAATTCCCGAGAGCTTTAAGGGCTACGATGCCTTTTCTAAGGGAGATATAGTCACCGTTTTCTTCTCCATCTTCTTGAATGAAGGCGCTTGAAGGAAAAGAGCAGTCATCATTTTCCTTGAGTGGGGACGCTATTAAGGACACTGCCTGGACTATATTCTCGTCACTCGCGCAGGATAATTGATCAGGTAGTGTTTTGCAATAGGAATTCAGCATGGCGGAAACACTAAGGAGAACTTCATCACTTGGTTTGGCCTCCAGTAATGGCTGATGGAACAAAGAGAAAGTTATATTTTAAGGAGAAATACCCGGGTTTTTTAAAATTTGCTCACCATAACTGCCGATACCATCCCGGAAGTCGGATACTTGATAAAGGTTACCGTATTCAACCAACCCTGTGCAGATTCCATACTCAGCTTTCCACTCAGATAGAGATTGGTCATGATTTGGAGTGAAGCAGGCGTGGAAACGTAGAAGAGAGCGTTTAACAGAATGGCATCCGTGTCCATATCCATGTTTAGTAAAGAGTTGAGACCAACTTCATCCAGGATTCGAAGAGAGGAGATTAACTCACGGAATAAGAGGGGCGATTCAGCCGCTATGTTGGGGACCGTTTTGGACTCAAATTGTTTCAAAAGGAACACCGCTGTTGTGACATCTCGATTAGTCTCAAAGGAAGTGGTGTCGGGGTGAAAGATTAGGGTGGATATTTTTGCCAAGGGAATTTCATACTCGAACTGTGTAGATTGCTGTGTTGTCGCGATTAAATGCATCGTCTGACTAATAACGTTTCTAGCACCGCTAGTATTTTGTGCGAAAGGTTGGAAAACCTGTTCCTCGTGGCATTCTACTCGTTCCAATTTGTTTTGTAGGATTGTTTGTGTGCATGTCACCCTACCGGAGAGGAGGCTAGGGGGAGGAGATCCTTCGTTCGAAATGGATTGTATGGCGGAAAGGTAGTGTCGCCTTTGTGTACAGGATGCCAATTCTTTGACCTTCATGATAGTATGGGAACCTCCGAAAGAGGGGGTGGATTCCGATAAGCTGTAGAGCGTGGGGCATTTGCCGGATATATCAGTCTTAAAAAATATAGGTACACAAAATGTAGAAAATGGAAAAGTGTATACAAAATAAATAAGAAATGAGACTACCTCGGAAATGACTCCACTATAATTCCAGTCTTCCATGGTATTCTGGAACATTGACAAAATTCCCCTCTTGATATTAAGCACCCATTCTGGTTCGTCCGGATGAGAGCATAACTGCTCAATGTGGCCATCTTGGAAAGAAAATCGAATAAGATGTTTTTCCAGTGCGTGTTTCACATGGAGGGAAGTTGTGGATAAGGCGGCCCTGTCGGGGGTGGTGGTGTCGGTTAGATGGACTCCTTTCAACTATGAACCAAAGGGATTAGTAATGGGAAAATAATAAACAAATTCAGTGAGGCACTTGATTCACCTGAATGCTGAAATCGCAGGCAGAGTGAACATTCAACTCTGCAGTGAAGGTAACCTTGAGTCGCGACTTTTCCGCGGTTTCCTGTAATACCAGGGTTTCCAACTCGGATTGGAATTCATAAATGTATGCTGTACCCGGAGAGTACTGGAATTTTTGGGGGTCTGGGGTACGGAAAAATAAATTCCGCCATTATTAAGCTGCATGATGTATTACAGTCAGGTTTATCTATGTATAATTTTCTTACTATTGCTGGTCGTGCAGACCGATACGGCACAATTTGGTTGGGTGGGGGTGGATGTTCTGCTATTAAAACCGGTGGGACCTGCAAAGCATGAACAATAATTGTTCACATTAATATTTATACATTGTAAAGACAAATTCATATATTTGTACGATGTTCATGAAAAATGTAAAAAATAACGCAATCCACACTTTTTCATTGGCATTTCATTACTTTTGATCCATTATTTGGATTGGATATTATTTGACTTTACTTCGACCGACAAACTTTATTGGTTTTCCTTATCGAATGAATAAAAATAACATGAGACAGAATTTCTTTGTTCTTCAACACAGCTTGAACATGTTGCTTGTTTAATCCAGATTTTGTTCAAGCTCAAGCAAAGTACTACAGGGTATGTATGATTTAAGAAAATTTAAGACGGGGTGAAATTAAATGTGATATAAGTAATTTAACATATTTCTATTATGCAAGAACAATAATTGTTATTAAATGGGTACTTCAGTAACTCTACCTGCAATCACGGCGGTCGCCTGTAATACCGCTAACGCTAACAATGACAAGGGAATTGCCCCCACTTTAACTTTAACTACACTCCTCGCCATATCTGCGAGGTTATTGTCCACCATGTACTTTCACAGACGATGAAGTAATTACTTCTTAATTATTAATGAGTTAAACTCTACGCGTCGCTCATGAATGCAATTCAACGCATTTGATCTTGTCTTGTACTCTGTTTTAACACGACTAACTCCACAAGTAATTGACACTCTGTAACACCACAAAACCACCCAAGATGTTATTTCTGGACTTTGAACTGATTTCTGGGATGATAAGCTGGACAGACAGATACGTATATAGAATGTGTATGCTTGTCAACAGCCGATACTACCATTAATAACGACGGAGTTGACGAGATGAGGAAATATGACATTTATTATATTATTTTTATATAAAGGGTAAAATTTGGTCTTCTCGAGTTCATCATGAATCTCGAATCTTGCTCGTCTCCAATTTTATAAGAGTTATTATTTGCAGATAAGAAAGGATATGATGGTGAATTACGAGAAAATGCATTTTTATGCGTTCTTCTGTCTCCTGTCCTTATCCAAGTTTAATTTAAGTAAATAAAAAAAAGTTGATGAATTCTTGCTGGATAGTGTGTCTCATTTTTTAATGAAAAGGTTGATATCATGGGATGCATTGTATGCATGTGCGTCGTAGGTATCTACTTCATTTTTACTTTTTAAAGTAATACTGAACGGCTTATATTAATTTTACGCCAACTTTACGAATTTTTATCTCAGACGATGCAAAAGAATGACCAGTCGTCTATCCCTGAGCAGAAAGCGAAGGTCCAAGAGGGTTGGCGACAACAATGTTGCTATTTATGTGTTTCAGTTTCTATAAAAATAAATAATCCTAGGGTGTGGTAAAATCTACAGCGCTGGAGACCCAGTTGCGTTGCAAACCCTTCGGAGAAATTGCTGGAATTGTGATTGAGCTGTGTTACATCTCATAATTATTGCAATTATTGTCATCTGCGTAAGAAAAGACGCGAAACTATCAATTGGGATGATTCCCAGATCAAGAATTCGAACTAGGACAAGGCACAAGGAGTAAGGAGTTATTACGAGACAACAATAATAGTAGATTTTTTCAAAGGTTTCTTCTTGGCTTTTCCTGTGTATACTTAATTTCAATCCCCTCAAATTTAGGGCCTCAATGAATGTATTATGTAAAATGCTATTTGTCCAACATGCAACAATATAAATACATCAAATTTTGCTAATTTCCTGTTGAACATCGAATATTAAAACTTTTTTATGATATAAAAGACATGCAGTTTAAAAGCATCAAAAGGCTCATTTCCCGATTTCTCTCAAATCCGTAAAAGAAAGGGAAATTTTGATCCATCCACACTTATCGCAGTTACAATTTCGTTAATTGTGGTTTTTATGACCAATTAAATATATTTTGTTGACACATTTTTACGTTGCTCAAGAACTGGCAAATCAAATGGAGATTAGACCCAATAATAAAATCTGACAGTCACCCAGAGTTTAACGCCGTCCTTGTATTCGTTAATGTCATTTTGGTAGTCTGAAATTGTTTGGCTAAAATTCTTCATTGTTATGCATAACATACATTGAAATTAAGTAATTTATTACCGACTCCCAACAAGGCACTTAATATTGGTAGTTCCAAATTACACATTTGTAAATCACCATGTACTGCAAATTGTTCATGATAGTATTTCTAATATTTTGTTTCTTCAGCGAACCTCGTCAGGAAGATGTTCCAAAGCAAAGTAAGTCGGTGATGGTAATAAATTGCTAATATTAACAATCGGTGGATGTGTGCGTATTAATGGAATCTAGGGTGCTTCATAAAAAGCACAAAGCTCTTCACTTCCACCCAAAACAATTCTCTTATGGCAAATGTTCCAAATTCTTCACTCAAAAAAGATATCTGTTAAGGCATGAGAAATGTGTTCACCTCAAGCTGAAGGATGTTCCTTGTCCATACCCAGAATGTGGTAAAAAGTTCATCACAAATAGAGCCATGACGAGACATTTAGAAATTCGTCTTGGAGTTATACATCGTTGTCCCCCCTGTCTTAAAACATTCTCAAGAAAAGATCATCTTGGAAGACAAGTGAAGAATGCACATCCATAGCATCTCTTTCTATACCATTTTGACTGACTATTTAATTCATTACTATATTATTCATTTGCTGTAATTGATATATTTTGATAGGATAAGTTAGTCATTCAGCAGTTTAAAAATTATTAAAATTTCTTAGTTTTTAATTTTCGTGGTATTGACATTGCTAAATTAAGTAGTATCATATTTTATCTATAAACTTCATTCTGACTGTGTGGAGATATAGCAATTCACACTTATTTATTTTATATTTGTAATGTATTTTTCTCTTTGTATGACATTATCATTTTTTTAAACATTTTTTTGATGGCTTTTTACAACTGATCCATTATCTTAAAATATTTTTAAAGTTCCACGGAAGATATCGAATAATTATGGACTTTGTAATCAGGTTGGAAGTATGTAACTTGGATTATAAAAGATATATCGTAAGTATAATAAGATAATATGAAGCAATGTTCATGTTCATTGTGATTTGAGTGAAAAACTGTGGTTTGCATTCTCTAGGTTGAATTGAATATTCAAATTGTTTGCATATCTGCTGGTCCAAGATTTCACATGAATATTCTGGCAGCATTGTTTCACCTTTCACATTAGTTCAGCTAAAAGGTTCACTTCTTGTTCTTCCTCAGATTTCATTTCGTTTTAATTCAGTTTTGAGAATTTTCATTGTTTTTGATTTTATGTGTTAATCCGTCAGAGTTATTGGAGCAAGAAAAAAATTCACTTGTTTGGAATTATGGTGTATCTGAAATGATGACCCGGGACAACCAGTTAAAAGAATTATGCATTCGTACAGAAGAAAGATAAGGGTACAAATAAACAGCAAATAAAAGATATATTGACACCTTCTATGAAACGGTGAGTGTGAAAGCGGTGTTTCAATAAATAAATAACTATTTTAATTCGTAATTGAATATTTTATCAGGTTATTCCGTCGACATAAAGCCATCCTGGTTCAAAATAGAAGAAATTATACACAACCAATCTCTTCCCGAGCAAGTTTTGCCCACTAAAAATAAGATACCAAAGAAAATGAAGAGTAAGAACCATGTTACTTCAAAAACAAACGCCTGTCCAATTTGCAAGAAATGTTTCTCTTCAATGGGGTTGGCCCGACATCGTTTTGATCACTTGACTGCAGAGGAGGAAGCAAAAGTGAAAGAGAACTGGCAACACCCCTGCTATTTCTGCAGAAAACGTTTTAGATACCCTTCTCAACTTCAGATACACCTCCTTATCCACACTGGAGAGAAACCCTTCCGCTGTGACCAGTGCGGAAAACGATACAGATACAATAGATACTTGACTGTGCACAAAGCTCGTCACATCAACCGAAATCAATTTTCATGTGACAAATTTTCCAAATATTTCATCCGTAAACGTAGCCTGAAAATACACGAGAAATGTGTTTATCTCAAGTTGAAGTGTGTCCCTTATCCTAAACATGGTAAGAAGTTCAGCAAAGAAATAAGAAAGAGTAATATGATCCAACACTTGCACCGATTATTTTACTCTTTGCTGATATTACAACGAAAAATGTCACCAAGAGTCACACGTTTTCTTTTGCAATACACATCTCATGAATATAAAATTCAAAGTTTAAAGCCCAACGCAATTCGAAATTATCCGTATTTTGTGATCATGCCGTTCCAAAGTGACCAATTCATACAATGTAAATATTAACGAATATCTGTAGCCTCACTAAACTTGGTTTTTATACTTTATAGAAACTGTACTCGTTCTGGAGACACCTCCAAGGCAAGCAAACATGGGACAAAATATTATCATCGATGAGACCCCTCCACCACCACAACAAAAACTTCAAGGCGAGAATTTTTCAGGATTCAGATTTAATTAAATACTTATAAATTAGGTCCATCAACATTATTAACAGATCTTTTTTTTTGCTAATAGGGATCGTGGTGACACCAAAACGAGCCATCCAAATGGACCCCAACATTACCCCTGAAAAAACACCACCACCCCACCCTAAATATGGTGAGCATTTTTGTTTGCTTCAGACATATTATTGACAGAATATTTATTAATCAATCCAAAACTAATAGTAAGTTTGAATTTGATCAGGAGATGACTGGAAATGGGATAAAGATGAAGACTGGAAATGGGAATGTCAGAAGTGGGACGTTGAGAAGTTGGAGTGGAATAGTGACTCTTGGGACTATTGGGACTTACGATTCCAACATAAAATGAAAAATAAAGCTATTTCTGAGATTAAAACGAGAGGGACTAGGGTTAAAAATGTATTTATAAATATACGAAAACTTCTGCATGGAGTAAAGAAGAGCAAAATTCCATTCACTTTGAAAGATAAGCAGATGAAGGCCGCAGATTTCTCCAATTCTACAATGTCAAGGGAATGTCTAAGAAGATGGTTGCGGCTCCCATATTATCGCAAGTACTATATGAAGGTTAGAAATTGTCTGCTCATTCCACATGCTACGTCAATTGCAATGTTGAAGTCTTTGTATCAATACGAATGAAAATGCGGTGCGGACGAGACGACTGGGAAGTGCGGACTGAGGGGGTGTGATTAGATTCTTATGGTTATTTTAAGTTTTTTTTTCTTTTATGACATTTGATAATTAATAATTCAAGTATTTAAAAGTGTAAATTTCAACAAAGAGTAGCATATGATCCAACACCGGATTCATCTTGGAGTGCGTCATACTTGCCCTCAATGTCAAAAAACATTCTCTACGAAAAATGTTCAAAGGCATGTGCAGTGTGTTCATCCGTCCAAAGCTTGTGTTTCTAAACGGCCCCGATCGACTACTTTCTCTTGATTATAATCTAATAATTTATTTGTTGTAATTTATATATTGTGTTTGCATTTACACAAACTCTGTACTACCACTGCCAGTATTGAATCGGAATACCAAGATGCAAGCATACTGTTTTCTACAAAATAAGTTATTTACTGATACATGGTTGAAGTATCTTCACCCCTCCTCTAGTATTCAAATTTATAACAAGTTAAATACTAGAACTAAGTAGTTAAATGGTTTTGGTCATACCAAATTTTGACACTAATTTTGACATTGACAAATTTTAATAAACAAAGAATGATATCTGTAATTTTCTCTTGGCAAAGAAGGAATAATATTATTAATCCTAATCCAAAAAGAAAAGAAACGTACAAAATAAAAGTGCATTGAATTTACATACATATCCATCTATGTCAGCATTGATCCAGCACATGACGAAATTTACAATAGCGCACAATATTTTATTACTTTATGACATCGGATTGAAGGAAGTTGGCACGGAACAAACGGTTGCAAAAAGTAATGGAAGGTTTGTGATAACATAAATTGCATGCAGCAAAAAAGTTGGAAACACTCCTGCTATTTCTGCAGAACACATTTAAAAACCCTTTCTGATCTTCAGTTTTGTTTTTCGGCAAAAAAACAAAACAAAACATTTCGACCCCTACTCTTCACAACCTGAGCCCATTCTCTTGTGACAAATGTTCCAAATGCTTCACCCAAAAAAGCAATCTGAAAACCCATGACAAAGTGGTTCACCTGAAGTTGAAGGATGTCCCTTGCTCTGAATGTGATAAAAAGTTCACTATAAAAAGTTACATGAGAAAACACTTGAACCTGATTCATCGTGGAGTTCGGCATTCTTGCCCCCACTGTCCCCAAACATTCTCCTCGAAAAGCAATATTCCAAATCACGTAAAGCGTGTTCATCCATCAAAAACGCCTGTTTCTAAACGACTCAGATTTGCTACTTTATATTAGTTATAATTTACCTTATTTGTTGTAATTTATATATTTTGTTTGTATTTATTAATGTCTGTAGTCATTCTGCAGTATAAATACCACAATGCACTTCATACTTTTTCAAAAATAAGTGATTTACAGATACTCACTCCTCCTCCAAACATACAAATTTATCACTTCTAATATTTAACAAAATATACAGATTGTTTTCAAATAGTTATAATTTTAATCATAATTGCTCAATTTTATTTATAAATGCAGAATGCATATTCAATTTTCTCTTCGCAAAAAATATCATTATTCTTCTTATTAATCCTAATCCAGGGTAAAGTATTCAATTTGCATACACCCAGAATTAAAACCAGTATGGCCAGTATTGATTCAATACGTCATGAAAATAACGCACAGTATTTTATTATTTTATTACATCGGATTAAAGGAAGTTGGCAGGGAACAAAGGTTGCAAAAAGTAAAATGTAAGGTTAGTGAGAACAAAGTGCATGCAATGCAGCATATATATAGTAAATCGCCATTGAAATTGCACAAAGAGCGAGATAATCCAATCCAATATTTCAACACTGATCTTTGTGCAATTTCTTTCTGTGCAAAAACTTCATGAGGAGATGCGAATTTGCATGCATGCCAATAAATAAATAAATCAACATGACCGAGTGGTGTCGAATGTTTTTCCCGAAACTGGAAGCGGGTAGTGGGTTTCCAGTGAATATGATGCAATAATATTAGTATTTTTCCCTGGTCATCTTATCTGCTGGGCTCAGCTGGATTACTCAGCGGCTCATGTGTGTGCTTCCATCCTCGTGGTTTGGTTGATTGGCGGTGTTGACTTTGACATCCGCCCTTGTTATCTTAGTAATCTTACTAGGACAATAAATGGGGGAGTGGTGGTGGTGTTATTGCTTATGTACTTAGTTAGTTAGTTAGTTAGTAAGTGACGGTCTGGCCTGAGCTGGCGAATTTCGATACCTATTATTAGGGAACTTGACGAAAATAATTGATAGATACTAAATATCTGCTGGAACCGACCAATTTAGCGGGGGTGTGGTTTTTTTTGGACCTTATAGCTTGGACGGAAGGAAGGAGCAGATCGGGTATGATAATATCAATTCTTTTAAGTTATTGAATTTAATTGGACTCGTCATGAAATGAAATGGTGAAGGCATTGACATTGAATTGAGTGTGATGTGATGATGATGATGTGTAGCTGGGTGGCAATTGATAATCTTAATTGAGTATTATTAAAAGTTGACACTGCCAAAAGTATTAAATATTATGGTCTCTCGTAAAATTAAGAGTATGCAGAATTGGTATTAAAAAACTGGCACTGCAAAAGCATGAACTGTGCTGATCTACCATATAATCCTTGATCCAATCCAGTCTGTAAATAAAATAATAAAACCATTTTGGTGCAAGGTTTTTATTTTATGTGAGTAAAAAAAGTAAGTGAGACGAAACCCTCATGTCTTTTCTATACAACAAGTCCTTAATTTGGTTAGTTTGGTGAGGTGAAGTCTCGGTTTCTGGTATGTTAGTCACTGAAAATGCCTTAATTATGGAATACCACCCAACGGTCCCACCAAGCGTTGAACTCGTGTAGAACAATAATATCTGTGAATGCAATTCTCATAAAATAAGAATCTATATCATCATTCATTTCTCACTTAATAAACAAAATCATTATATGATCCTCAACTGTCCTCAATACCATCACTTGATATTTGATACATTAAAGAATTGCTGACATTTGATTCTCTAAATCTAATAATCTGGACTATGATGATGATGATGACGTGATTTTGCAGGGAACAAGAACGGGTTATAATAGTTGTTATGATTCGCATGATGGCCATTAACAGGATTGGGTTCTTTTTGGTCAACTTTTTGTGCACGCATTTTATGGACATGAGCATACACTTTCTTTTGTATAGATTGATAAACAAACAACAGGAATCAGTTTTCTGTCCGACGGTTGTGATACACGAATGTTTGCAAAGAATGCAGTAGTACCATGGTACTAGTAATTTTGTTAGAAAATGACAATGTGTGGTTGAAAAGTGACGATTTATGAAAATTCTTTGGGATTTTACATTTTCTAAACTGCGTCCTCTTCTACTCCTTTCCAATTTTATTTCATAGAAGTCAAGGTTGCAAAATGTCGCAATAATTATGTACATAATATTCTTAATCTATAAATCTACAACTTTGCACGTTTCCCATTTTCTCTTCTTCTTTCTTAATGAGAATAATAAAAGTAGCCTTCAACTTCCACACAGTACGATTATAGTTAACTAGAATTGCTGGGAATTGAGTGCAATTTTCAGTCAATTTTGGTCTGGCAGACATATTATTTTTGACATGCATTACATAAATAAGCTCAGAATATTACACGGGTATTGCGGCACAATTCCTTTAGTATTATGGGAACCTGTTCCAGATTGTTGCCCCATAGTGTACACTTCATCCACCTTTACATTCTGTGTATTACATTGTTTTGTGGTTTGGATTGGATGGTTGTTCTCCTTGTTCTTATTAAATGACGTCCTTGCACGGAAAGGACGCTGGTTTGGTACATATCTACATATGTCTTCATCTTGATTTCGCTCAATTGATGACGATGATGACGCGGAGGATGAGCCAAACGGAAACAGAACATAGGAAAATTCCCACATGGAAAATAATAAAAGATTGTGCAACACGAAGAACATAAGAGAGATCTTACGTCTGTGATTACACAAACAAAATAAATATATAAAAAATTGTAGAAATATGTAGTAATCCATCCTCATGAAATGAACGGTGGGGTGTTGTTTGGTTTATAGTTTTGCTCTTATTTCACAATTTTTTAAAAATATGAGATGAGGACAACACGTGTATAATGGTAGCGTTTTAAACTTACTTTGCACGAACCGAGACCTGCATGATTGATCTTTCTATATTTTCTTGTGGTGGTGCGGTGCGGTGGTTTGATCTGTGGGCCCATTATTATTACAGATATTATGCAATAGGAGTGGAATACAATGCAATCCAATGCAATGTAATATGCAATGCTGGATAGCTTATATATATATAGTTTAGTGTGTTGAGGGTATTAGAGATCATCATGCGAGATAACTTTTAACCAAGAGAATAATAAGTATGTATCCATCCTGTCTAAGAAGATTATTGCGAGAAAGACGCAACAGACTTATTACTAACTAAACTATCTGTAAGTACATTAAATTGTTGAACTGCCCAAGGCACTATTGTCACCCGTTCATCCGAGATTTCATACGCATGTAAGTAATTTCTTGGTTTAGGGTAATAGTATTATTGCATTGTGTATTATCTTATACTACTGGTTGGTATTGGTAGTGTGGCACTGTGAATGGAAATACCCATACGAATCTGGGGGAAAATCTGCGAATTGGTAGGAGCCAGCTATAAGGTACGAGCTAGCTAGGTAGTAGGTCGACTAGTTTGTGTTGTGGAATGGTATTTACTTTATGGATGGATGGATTAAATAATAAGGGCACTACTAGTATTGCTAAACTAGTAGAATAATAACTCGTTAAATTATTATTTTCCTGTAATTCTTTCCGGATAGTTTCGTAAGTTTATTGGTGCAGTTCTTGCTCGAAGTTGGCAATTTATTGAATCCATTCTTCATTCATTCTCTCATTCTTGTAGAAGTACTCGACCAGTGTGGAGCATCATCAGCAGCATCTCATCTCAAAGGAAGAAAGGAAGAAAAGTAGAAGTGCAATATCAAGATGAATAACGGTTCGGATAAAACGTGGCCCCCAAATGTGGGAATTTTGGCCCTTGAGATTTACTTCCCTTCAACATACGTTGATCAAACGGAGTTGGAAACATTTGATGGCGCTTCCGGGGGCAAGTATACGCTTGGGTTGGGGCAGGCGAAAATGGGATTCTGTTCAGATAGAGAGGACATCAATTCCCTTTGTTTAACCGTCGTCAAGAATTTAATGGAGAAGCATGCAATTGGTAAGTTTTAAGAGATGTTCATATGAATCTTTTATTTATTTATTTAGTCAATACGATGTGAAGCCCACTAGTACTACCTACTAGTGCCCACTAGTCTTTAATATAAAAATAATTAATCATGTTATTGGTTGGTTTTGCAGGGTATGAAAAAATTGGGAGGCTTGAAGTGGGCACGGAGACGATTTTGGACAAGTCGAAAAGTGTAAAGTCCGTTCTCATGCAGTTGTTTGAAGAGAGTGGTAATACGGATATCGAGGGGGTTGATACCACAAACGCTTGCTATGGAGGGACTGCTGCCCTTTTCAATTCATTGTCATGGGTGGAGTCCAGTTCATGGGATGGTCGATACGCCCTCGTGGTGGCTGGAGATATTGCTGTCTATGCCACGGGAAATGCACGTCCTACTGGTGGGGCTGGTGCCGTGGCGATGTTGGTGGGGCCTAATGCTCCTCTTGTGATTGAGAGAGGTAAGATAATAATAATAATAGTAAATAAATAATTTGATTACTTAATATACAATTTATCTCTTCGTTAGGTATAAGAGCTTCTCATTCTGCTCACGTTTATGATTTTTACAAACCCGATTTGGAGTCGGAGTTTCCTCGAGTAGATGGGAAACTGTCGATCCAATGTTATCTCAGTTCTTTGGACAAATGTTACAAGAGATTTGCGGATAAATCCAAGATTCGCAATGGTGATAAGATTTCGTTGGACTCCTTCGACGGGATTATATTCCACTCTCCGTATTGTAAATTGGTACAGAAATCTCTAGCTAGGTTATTACTCAACGACGCCATTTACTTACCAGAAACCGAAGTTAAGGCCAAGTACCCAGACTTGGAGAGCATTCGGTGAGCACTTTTACACGAATATTTATATTATGATGAATGCCATTTTGTAAGTTATGTTTTTTACATTTATAGAAACGTGAAGCTGGAAGATACGTATTTTGATCGTGATGTGGAAACTAAAGTTGTTTCTAACTCAAAGAAAATATTCGAAGGGAAAACTAAACCTTCTTTGCATCTGGCAAATCAAGTCGGAAATATGTACACCCCTTCTGTCTATGGTGGATTGGTCTCGTACCTTATCAGGTAGATATGTAAATTCTTATCATCATTGTGTAAGATACATTTTCTTACCTTTCTAAATAAATTCATTATAGCAAACCGGAATCCCAACTTGACAATAATCGGCTGTGCTTATTCTCTTATGGATCCGGACTTCAGGCTTCCATGTACTCAATCCGCATCACCCCGGCTAATGGCCAATTGACCAAACTTCTTTCAGGAATTAAGGATGTGAATGTCCGACTCGATTCCCGCAAGAAGATTGAACCTGCTATCTTCGAGAAAACGATGGCGTTGAGACAAGAAGTTCATCACAAAGGTGCGATGTATAAGTCATTGCTGCAAAATAATGTGTTACTAATTGTTTTTCATTTTCTCACAGCTCCGTACATTCCAGTGGAGCCAGTGGCAGACTTTTTTCCAGGAACGTATTATTTGGAGAGTGTAGATGACATGCATCGTCGAAAGTACGTTCGGAAAACAAAGTAGGACGTCTAAAGGTTTTGGGGATAAAAATCAGCAGCATAATAATAATTAAGACGAGAAATTAAGCTTTAAAAAATATATTGATTTGGTACTGGCGACCATCACCCACCGGTGCTAATTAGTTGACAAGAAATTATAGAAATAGAAAGAAATTCTATATACCAAATCAAATTCCTTTTAGTAAAATAAATAATAAAAAATGATGCAGCCAGACACAACTTTGACCTTTTAAAAAGTTTTCTATTCAAATATAAATTGTTAGTAGTATGAAAATGGGATGATGAATCTGATAAGAAAAATGCTTTTAGATCTGAAACGATGATGGTTGATTAATGACATGTCTCAAAATAACTGATTTCATATCAAATAAATTCAAAAATGTGATTTTTAGAGTAATAATGATTGTTAAAGAAATAGGAATAAATAAACAAATTTCTATAAAGGGAGTGGTGACTGGTGACTTAGTGAAGATGGCAAATTATTTGTAACATTTCAAAAATCAGGAGTCATTTTATTGTTATTTGCTTACTTTGTTAAAGTGATGAATAAAAAACAGACTCGTAGAAGAATTACCAAGTGTTCAAGGAATAATAATTTGAATGTACAAAAAGAATATCCTTAATTAATTAGTCGCAGTACAAGAATGACAGTTAGCCTACTGTTGTTATCTTTAACAATCTATCGACGAGCTACCCTTTTATTTCGCCCCGCATTGAGTGGTTTCTTCATAAAAGCCCAATCAACATGAATCGTATTGCCGAGCATGTCTGCCTGATCCAAACCATTCTTTGCGGCTGCTGCATCCTTAAAGTGTTCGTATTCAATCAGAGCATATCCCTAAAATAATAACACCAAAGAGTATCTTATTATCAAACCTTAGTTTAAAATTTAGCATTTTTATGATAATGATTCTCACCTTCAAAAATCCAGATCGTCGATCTAAATTAAGATGCAAACTTTTAATTTCTCCATACTCTGCAAACCGACCGTGAACATCGTCCTCATGAGCTTCTTCATGAATCCCCGTCACCATCAAAATCCATCCCTCAATTGCTGCAAAAATAGAATTAAATCAAATTCTACTCCCAATTACCTATAACATTATCATCTTCTTACATCTTTGCGCCGACATGTCAGCAACCTCATCCACGGCTCGGCCGCCAAAATCCACCCTCTCATAAACTTCTCGGGCTCCTTCAGGTCGAGGATTGTCCATTGCGAAACCACGTCCCTTCTTCTTGGGAGCGCGTTGCTTCAGAGTTTCAACCCCACCTGGAAAACAATTAATTAATACATATAAATGCCACTCAACTAACACTTATCTTATCAGAGCCGGTAATAAGATGACATGACCGGCGGTACCTTACCTTCATCCTCCATCCCCTCATCAATTGCCATATCCTCTTGATGCACATCCAAATCCAGAATGTCTGCCATTTTCTCTCCAACAATTAATCAATCAATCCACACGATTTAAAATTTAATATATTGCAATTAATTAATTTTTAAAATATTCACTTCACTCGTCGTCACAGAATACAATTTGCGTTCCTTCCTCAGCTTCACTGCTCGTTTGAATTTTGCGCGCTGTTTGGGGCATCGCAAGAATGACTTCAATGGTAAAAATCAGTGCAGTATGGACTCTTCCTTAAAACCACCACCACCACCGCAACATCGCATCTCCCCGTCAAAGGAAGCCGGCTTTCCTTTTACTTTACTTGAGGGGAAGTGGAGTCTGTGTTGATATTTTTATGGGCACTTAAAAACCGTATTTATTTCAGTCCAGTCAGTCGGGTTTAGCCAGAAATAACAACAAAATTATGCCGTGGAATTTCGTCCACTCATAGTTTCGTTCGGTGTGGTACATGATTGGTTGGTGGTCTGGTCCTGGAAGTTGACTCATACATTTTTTCTCGAGAAATCTTTGCAATTATTAAATTATTATGCATATTAAGTAGAAAAAGAAATAAATTTGTTGCATATTCTCTGAAATACGTAATTGTATAAAGAAATAAAAGAATGGCAGGAACGGTGTTGGAGAATTTGAGTAACCGGAAACTGTTTGTGTTGACATCGACCCTGCTCGTTTGTCAAGTCGTGTGCTTCCTCATTGGAGGTTTGATTGGTGAGTGTAATGAATGAGATGTTAGTTGATTATGTGGTTTAATGGCATCGAATATTTGTTTATTTAATTGAGTAATGTGAGAATGAGTCTGATTCACTCACACCACACTGCTCTAGTTTCAGTCAGTTTTCGTGTGAATAAAGAAAGATGATACAGTTTTAATGCGCATTAAATTAATGATAATGTTTCTGCATTTATAATTAAGTAATGGATGATTTTCGGTTATTTCACAGCCCCTGCACCATCCCGGGCGACCTGGATGCTGGGGACAAAGTGTTTGGATAAAGAAGCCAATCGGAATAAATGGATGTATCCCCGAGGTTCTGGAAGGTGTGTGCAAATTTCGGAGTTGGAACATGACCTTCACGCCGACCAGATTGTATTCTCCTTTCAAATCCCATTCGTCAAGGAGAACGTCGTCCT